>CM056053.1:479776311-479936311 GCA_029574335.1 Rana kukunoris
CCTAGGGCAGCACCCGGGTCCCCAAACACTTTTTTACGACATTAACTTGCATATTAACCTTTAAAATTCGGGTCCCCATTGACTTCAATGGGGTTCGGGTTCGGTGTCAAGTTCGGGTCCCGAACCCAGACTTTTTTCCGAAGTTCGGCCGAACCCGAACATCCAGGTGTCCGCTCAACTCTAGTTGTGAGCACAGAACTTATTCTCTGTGGAGAAGAGATGGGGGATATGATTTCAATGTAGAAATACCGTACTGGTGACCCCACAATAGGGAGAAAACTTTTTTCGTGGAAGGGGGTTTAACAAGATACGTGGCCACTCATTAAAATTGGAAGAAAGGATGTTTAACCTTAAACTACGTAGATGGTTGAGAGAGGGGTTAGTGATCCAAAGTCCTCATGAGAATACAGCACCTCATCCCTGAGTTGATTAAATAAAGGGATTTAGGGAGATTTGGGGATTATCGCGGTGCCAGAATACTGTAGAAACCAGACATATTGGGCCAGATTCAGGTAGATGGAGCATCTTTAATCTGGAGTAACGTTTCTCATTTACGTTACTCTGCCGAAATTTTAGGAGCAAGTGCTGTTATTCATGAAGCACTTGCTCCTAAAGTTGCGGCAGCGCATCGCAAATGAGCCGGCGGAATTCAAATTGGGCGGGTACGGGGCGTGTATTATTTAAACTAAGCGCGATCCCGCGGCGAACGTACTGCGCATGCGTCGACTGTCAATGCATCCCAGTGCGCATGCTCCAAATTCTGTCAGTGAACGTCAATGACGTCAAATCCCCATTCATGGACGTTTTACGCAAACGACGCGATTTTTTTTTTTTTTGATGCGATGACGACGGCTATACTTAACATAGGATACTCCACTAGGGGGCTGCTTTATCTTTACGCCGCGTATCTCTTACGGAAACGTCGGAAAGTCACTGCGTCGCGCCCGAATACGATCGTGAGTTGCCGATTCCCGCTGATTAACATATTTTTTCGGCGTTAATCAGCGGGAACGCCCCCGGCGCCATTGTTAAATTAAAGTTGCGATGCGATGGCGAAATTCAATTACGCCGCTCGCATCGGAACTCCAACCCGGCGTTTCTTGTTTTCTGGTTACAGAAAACAGAAACGCCGGCTTAAAGTGACAGTTAGGCTGGAGTATCACTGATACCACCACCTAACTCTACCTGAATCTGGCCCAATACATTTTATATCAAAAGGTAGAAAATATTTTATTAAGGTTTTACAAGATAAAATCTGATTCAAAATACAAATAGACAAAATATAATTTTTGGGAGCAGATAATAGAGATATATTTTGATTGAGTCAACCCTACTAGTTTCGCCTGATACTGGCTTCCTCAGGGGAATTAAGACAAGATCGTTTCTCTGGAAAGAGGCTCTAAAATAAAACGGAACAGCTTTAACAATTACGCAAAATTACATACAAGTCATAATATACAAAGATTTCAAAGAAATATATGGCGTATATATTTTATATGAGTTTGGCTGGGATGATTGGCGAGGCATAAATAACCATCGTCCCTAGAAAAGGCGCCCATGTGTATCAGCATTGGTTGGATTACCTAGGGTCACACATGGGCGCCTTTTCTAGGGACGATGGTTATTGTCTTAATTCCCCTGAGGAAGCCAGTATCAGGCGAAACTAGTATAGTATATAGATCTCTATTATCTGCTCCCACAATTTATTTTGTCTATTTGTATTTTGAATCAGATTTTATCTTGTAAAACCTTAAAAAAAATATTTTCTACCTTTGATATAAAATATATATGTCTGGTTTCTATTCTGGCACCGCGATAATCCCCAAATCTCCCTAAATCCCTTTACGTAGATGGTTCTTTACTGTAACAGCAGCAAGGATGTGGAATTCCCTTCCACAGGCGGTGGTCTCAGCGGGGGAGGAGCATCAGTGGGGGTTTTTTTTTCCCCTCACATCAGACTCCACCATGTCCAGAGACTCGCTCGTACTTTCACTTGTGGAGAAGAGCCATTATCTTTACTTTGGTTTCGCATCTAGAGTAGAGATCAATGTTTTTTAAGACACTATTTGATAATCAACTGAACGACCACAACATACAGGAAAATACAATGTAATACTGACCTATAATCACACACATAGCTTGGACTTGATGGACTCAGGGGCGGACTGACCATTGAGGAACTCGGGCACTGCCCGAGGGCCCCATGCCACTAGGGGGCCCCATCAGGGTTGCCAGGCTCATTAAAACCATTAAATCCCTGATATGTCCAAAACCGACATGCTTTTGATGTGAAAATCCAGAGATTTTAGCTGCCCCGTCTCTGCACTGCCACCTGGCTTGGTGGCCATCTGTAAGCCCGGGGGCCCCATAATCTTCTATTGCCCGGGGGCCCCATGGGTTGTCAGTTCGCCCCTGGATGGACTTGTGTCTTTTTTCAACTTCGCTACTATGTAACTATGTATTTGTAGATTAGTTTCATGTTTTAGGTCCAATGTGAGAAAATAATCAGAACTCAGAACCCTCATGAGGCCGTCCTGAAGGTCGTGGAGCTTTGGGTGAATGCATGGCGATTGAGGTGATCCTGAAGACGCCCCTCACCCGTTCACCAAACTCCCTTTCTCAGACACCGACCCAATATCTGGCCGATCTGCCGACCAATAATAATGACCCCCCAATCATCACCCCCCCCCCCCCCAATAACACTCACTTGTCTTCTTCAAACTCAACTTTTCTTCACATTCTCTTTTCGCTACACCAAGGAGGTAGATCTGTTCCTCTTTGGTGATGACATCATCGGCATCCACCTGGGGAAGAGAAGAGAGAAGAACGTCAAACGTTTATCAGGGGAACCGACTTTAAAATAAAATAAAAAAAATCACAAGATAGAAATGTTTTCTGTAACAAAGATTGAAGACGTGTTCCTAGAAAGGTCTATTGATGGCTCTATACTGCCCCCTATGGTGTGTGAGGGGGAAAAAAATTGGAACGCAATTGAAAGGGGGACCAGACCAAAGAATAAAAGAGTTTAAATAAATGTATTACTTCATACTAAAACCACCCGACGCGTTTCAGCGGGATTACTACACCGCCTATTCACCATATCATACAACTGCTCCGTCCTGAGGAAGCCATAGAAACGCGTCACCAATTGTACGAGAAGGACGGCCTGCAAACTTTCCTGAGATGTAATGAGAATATTGTAAATACTTATGATAATTGATTATTTTGTAATGGCCGATGTCCCACCAATGATGGGACACTATTCATCCCACTGATAACAATGATGGGACACTATTCATCCCACTGAGAGCAATGATGGGGCACTATCCCTCCCACTGACACCAATGATGGGACACTATTCATCCCACTGAGAGCAATGATGGGACACTATTCATCCCACTGACAGCAGTGATGGGGACACTATTCCTTCCACTGACACCAATGATGGGACACTATTCCTCCCACTGACACCAATGATGGTACACTATTCCTCCCACTGACACCAATGATGGGGCACTATACCTCCCACTGACACCAATGATGGGGCACTATACCTCCCACTGACACCAATGATGGGACACTATTCCCCCTACCAACACCAATGATGTGGCACTATTCACCCCACTGACACCAATGATGGTACACTATTCCTCCCACTGACACCAATGATGGGGCACTATACCTCCCACTGACACCAATGATGGGACACTATTCCTCCCACTGACACCAATGATGGGGCACTATTCCTCCCACTGATACCAATGATGGGACACTATTCCTCCCACTGATACCAATGATGGGGACACTATTCCTCCCACTGATACCAATGATGGGGACACTATTCCTTCCACTGATACCAATGATGGGGACACTATTCCTTCCACTGATACCAATGATGGGGCACTATTCCTCCCACTGACACCAATGATGGGACACTATTCCTCCCACTGACACCAATGATGGGACACTATTCCTCCCACTGACACCAATGATGGGGCACTATACCTCCCACTGACACCAATGATGGGACACTATTCCCCCCACTGACACCAATGATGGGACGCTATTCCTCCCACTGACACCAATGATGGGACACTATTCTTCCCACTGACACCAATGATGGGACACTGTTCCTCCCTCTGGCACCAGGACATTTGCTACCCCCACTGACCACAGTCTGGGACCCCTGTGTTGTAAAGCCCCAGTAACGTTCCCCTACTTGGGGTTGGCACAGGGGGTGTCCTTAGTTTTGGGTTGAGTGGGGGAAGGGTTAGAAATCTTTTTTAAGCTTGTTTTCAGAGTTCTGCTTTAACCACTTCAGCCCCCGGACCATTTGGCCGGCCAATGACCATGCCACTTTTTGCGATTTGGCACTGCGTCGCTTTAACTGACGATTGCGCGGTCGTGCGACGCGGCTCCCAAACGAAATTGACGTCCTTTTTTTTCCCCCACAAATAGTTCCGACTTCTTCACTTTCCCAAGTTATAAAATAAATAGAAGAAGAAGAGAACGGTGTGACTGAAGTCGCTCGTAAAAACCATTTCACCGGAACGTTATTTGACTGACGGCGCGGCCGGCTCAATGGACTTGTAAAACGCAGGAGCGGTAAATTCGGGCGGGCGTGAACCATGAGCGCGCGGCGCGGATCTGAGGAATAAATAGATCTGGTTCCCTGTAGAGGACTTCTTCTTCACGGCAGAGCGGCGTTCATACATTTCCCCGGGATGAAGAGGGAGATGGTGACAGACGGCCCATCCCCCGGGCCGAGGCTGAGAGTACAAAGTGCCGAGTCTTCATTTCACACTACAGAAGGATGAATTACTTCCACACCACCCACCCCGAGCTCCGTACACCCCCATATCTCCCCCACCGGGGGTGCTCCGTACACTCCAATATATCCTCCACCGGGGGGGGGGCGCTTATCTAATAACACTGTGCTCCGTACACTCCAATATATCCTCCACCGGGGGGGGGGGGGGGGGCGCTTATCTTATAACACTGTGCCCCGTACACCCTGAAATATCCCCCACTGGGGGGGATGCTCTGTACACCCCGATATATCCTCCACCGGGGGGGGGGCGCTCATCTAATAACACTGTGCTCCGTACACCCCGATATATCCTCCACCGGGGGGCGCACCGTACACCCCGATATATCCTCCACCGGGGGGCGCACCGTACACCCCGATATATCCTCCACCGGGGGTGCTCCGTACACTCAGATATCTCCTCCACTGGGGGGGGGGCGCTCATCTAATAACACTGTGCTCCGTACACCCTGAAATATCCCCCACTGGGGGGGACGCTCCGTACACCCCCATATATATATACTCCACCGGGGGGCGCTCCGTACACCCCGATATATCCTCCACCGGGGGTGCTCCGTACACCCCGATATATCCTCCACCGGGGGGGGGGGGGGGGCGCTTATCTTATAACACTGTGCTCCGTACACCCTGAAATATCCCCCACTGGGGGGGATGCTCTGTACACCCCGATATATCCTCCACCGGGGGGGGGGCGCTCATCTAATAACACTGTGCTCCGTACACCCCGATATATCCTCCACCGGGGGGCGCACCGTACACCCCGATATATCCTCCACCGGGGGTGCTCCGTACACTCAGATATCTCCTCCACTGGGGGGGGGGGCGCTCCGTACACCCCCATATATATATACTCCACCGGGGGGCGCTCCGTACACCCCGATATATCCTCCACCGGGGGTGCTCCGTACACCCCGATATATCCTCCACCGGGGGTGCTCCGTACACTCAGATATCTCCTCCACCGGGGGGGGGGGCGCTCATCTAATAACACTGTGCTCCGTACACCCTGAAATATCCCCCACTGGGGGGGACGCTCCGTACACCCCCATATATATATATACTCCACCGGGGGGCGCTCCGTACACCCCGATATATCCTCCACCGGGGGTGCTCCGTACACCCCGATATATCCTCCACCAGGGGTGCTCCGTACACCCCCATATATCCTCCACCGGGGGGGCGCTCCGTACACCCCGATATATCCTCCACCGGGGGGCGCACCGTACACCCCGATATATCCTCCACCGGGGGTGCTCCGTACACTCAGATATCTCCTCCACCGGGGGGGGGGGGCGCTCATCTAATAACACTGTGCTCCGTACACCCTGAAATATCCCCCACTGGGGGGGGGACGCTCCGTACACCCCCATATATATATATACTCCACCGGGGGGCACACCGTACACCCCGATATGTATCCTCCACCGGGGGTGCTCCATACACCCCGATATATCCTCCACCGGGGGTGCTCCGTACACTCAGATATCTCCTCCACCGGGGGGGGCGCTCATCTAATAACACTGTGCTCCGTACACCCTGAAATATCCCCCACTGGGGGGGGGACGCTCCGTACACCCCCATATATATATATCCTCCACCAGGGGTGCTCCGTACACCCGATATATCCTCCACCGGGGGTGCTCCGTACACTCAGATATCTCCTCCACCGGGTGGGGGGGGGGCGCTCATCTAATAACACTGTGCTCCATACACACCGATATATCCTCCACCGGGGGTGCTCCATACACCCCAATATATATATACTCCACCGGGGGGCGCTCCGTACACCCCGATATATCCTCCACCGGGGGGCGCACCGTACACCCCGATATATCCTCCACCGGGGGTGCTCCGTACACCCCGATATATCCTCCACCGGGGGTGCTCCGTACACTCAGATATCTCCTCCACCGGGGGGGGGGGGGCGCTCATCTAATAACACTGTGCTCCGTACACCCCGATATATCCTCCACCAGGGGTGCTCCATACACCCTGATATATCCTATATCCTACCGGATGGGCGCTCATCTAATAACACTGTGCTCCATCCTCCCATCAACTCTGACCAGCTTTCCTGTCCCTGCTGAAGAAAAGCATCCCCACCACATGATGCTGCCACCACCATGTTTCACAGTGGGGATGGTGTGTTCAGGGGGATGTGCGGTGTAAGTTTTCCCCACACATAGCGTTTTGCTTTTAGGCCAAAAAGTAGAATTTTGGTGTCATGTGACCAGAGCCCCTTCTTCCACATGTTTGCTGTGTCCCCTCCCCCACATGGCTTCTCACAGACTGCGAACAGGACTTCATATGTCTTTCTTTCTCCAATGAAGGGGAGGGGATGGGTAGGCAAGAAATGGGAAGGGAAGGAGAGAAAAGGGAAGGAATGGGAAGGGAGGGATGGGAAGGAAAGGAGAGGGAAGGGAAACAAAGGGGAGGTAAGGGAAGGAAGGGGAGGGAAGAGGAGAGAAGGGAAGGGGAGGGAAGGGGAGGGGAAAGAAAGGAAAGGGGAAGGAAAGGAAGGGGAGGGAAGGGATGGAGAGGAGAGGGAAGGGGAGAGAAGGGGAGGGGAAGGAAAGGAAAGGAAAGGAAGAGAAAGGGAAGTAAGGGATGGGGAGGGGGAGGGATGGGGAGGGGAGGGAAAGGAAGGGATGGGGAGGGGAGTGAATGGATGGGAAGGAAAGGGAAGGGGGGGAAGGAATGTGAGTGAAGGTAAGGGAATCAGAGGGGAGAGAAGGGAAGGGATGGGAAGGGAGGGCAGGGAAGGGAAGGGAGAGAATGGGAGGGAAGGGAAGGGATGGGGAAGAAAGGGAAAGGATGGGGATGGAAAGGGAGAGAAAGGAAGGGAAGGAATGGGATGAGAAGGGATAGGGAGGGAAAGGAAGGGAAGGGGAGGGAAGGGATGGGAAGGGAGGGAAGGGATGGGGGAGGGGAGGGGAGGGGAGGGAAGGGAAGGGGAGGAATGGGATGGAAAGGGAGGGAAGGGATGGGGGATGAAGGGGAGGGATGGGAAGGGAGGAAAGGGATGGGGGAGGAAGGGGAGGAAAGGGGAGGGAAAGGAAGGGAATGGGAGGGTAGGGAAGGGGAGGGAAAGGAAGGGAAAGGAAGGGAAGGGAAAGGGAGGGAAAGGAAGGGAAAGGAAGGGAAGGGAAGGGAAGGGGAGGGAAGGGATGAGAAGGGAGGGAAGGGATGGGGGAGGAAGGGGAGGGAAGGGGAGGGGAGGGATGGGGAGGGATGGGATGGGAAGGGATGGGGGAGGAAGGGGAGGGAAGGGAAGGGGAGGGATGGGATAGGAAGGGAGGGAAGGGATGGGGGAAGAAGGGGAGGGATGGGGAAGGAAGGGTGGGAAAGGAAGGGATGAGATGGGAAGGGATGGGGAGGGGAGGGGAGGCAAAGGAAGGGATGGGGAGGTAAGGGCAGGGAGGAAGGGAGCCACTTCCTGATGGGGGGTATTTATCCAGAAATTGTAAAATAATTGCGGCATCAGACAGGAGAAATGAATGAAGCCGCCATCTGGGAATGAAACGCGTTAGTCACATACATTTCATGGCGTAATGCTAAACGATGCATTTCATCAGCAGTCCCTGGAATCCCCCCTCCCCCCCTTCGATCTCCCTACCCTAGGGTCATAATGCAGCACTCCCCCTCCCCCGACGTGCGGATGACACCGGGTTAATTAGAACCTGCTCCTAATTCCCTTCATTTCCATCAGAGCGTAAAATAGCGACCCCGGAGGGTTCGAAGCCAAACATTGCGTTCCATGAGTATTTCTAGTGGTATCTCATCACACACCGATCAGCCATAACATTCTGAATATCATTGGTGATCTCCTGACAATGACATCTGAAAGTGGGTGGGATATATTAGGCAGCATGTGAACATGTTGTCCCCGAAGTTGATGTGTTTAGTGAAATGGAACAGCGTAAGGATTTGAGCGACTTTGACAAGGACCAAATTTTAATGGACGATTCAGAGCGACTCCAAAACTGCAGCTCTGCAAGATGATTGAAGGAGGGGGGGGGGGGGGCATGGTGAGTTACCACTTCTGTAGAATTTCAGATCTGAGAGTTTCAGGGAAGGAGGGGGGAATTGTATTTGGGACACAATGGGGGGGGGGGGGGGGTTTAACAGGGGTGTTTGGCAAGCAGTGACAAGGTGACTTGTGCTGGGGGGGGGGGGGGGGTTACTTAAAGGGGGGATTTACAGGTGGGTTATAATTTGAGTTAGGAAGAGGGATTGTTCACTGGGAGGGGATAGAGTTTAAGCTGGGAGGGAAGACAATTTTTGCTGGGAGGGGGATTTGGGGAGGGGTTAGAACTTGTGCTAGGAAGGGGGTGGATTTTTGCTGGAAGGGGGATTTAAGAAGGGGATATAATTTGTGCTAGGAAGGGAGAGGATTTTTTCTGGGAGGGGAGATTTGGGAAGGGGGTAGAATTTGAACTAGGAGAGGGAAGGATATTTGTTGGGGGGGGGATTTGGGTAGAGGGAAAGCATTTTTGCTAGAAAGGGGGAGGATTTGTGCTGGGAGGGGGGATTTGGGAAGGAGGTGTCATTTTCTAGGAGGGGAAAAAAGTTGTGCTGGAAGGGGGGATTTGGGGAGGGGATACAATTTGTGATGGGGGGGATTTTTGCTGGGAGGGGGATTTGGGAAGGAGATAGAATTTGAGCTAGAAAGGGGGGGAGTTGTTGGGAGGGGGGATCAAATTTTAGCTAGGAGGGGGGGGGGTTGCTGGGAGGGGGATTTTAGAAGGGGATACAATTTGAGCTATGAGAGGAAAGGATATTTGCTGGTATTTGGGGGGGGGGGGGATTTGGGGAGGGATATAATTTTTGCTAGGAAGGGGGAGAAATTTTTTCTGGGAGGGGGGATTTGGGAAGAGGATACAATTTGAGCTAGGAGGGGGGGGGGGGGGTTTTGCTGGAAGGGGGTATTTTTGGGGAGGGGATAAAATTTGTGATGGGGGGGGGGATTTTTGCTGGGAGGGGAGATTTGGGAAGGAGAAAGATAGAATTTGAGTTAGAAAAGGGGGGGGGGGGTTCTGGCATATCGGTGGGGGGTGTTGGTCTTTTGGGGGAAATGGTTGGTCTGGAGATGTCTGTGTCCACATCCCCCCCCGGACCCCGCCATGGCATGTCACAGCTCATTGCTCACACCACGTCCCCATTTATAGAATTACTCGGATTAAACTGATAAATGAAAACTTGTCTCCCTCTACGCCACACAGATCGCCGCCGCCGGGCCCGTCCACACATTCCACAGGAAGATTCTGACAGCGGCCGCCCTCCTCCGCTATGATAATTGTATCTCATGGAAGGAAAAATCACAGAAATAATAAAAGATGATTAATAATGAAGAAGGACTCGCAGACCTCCGATCCCCAGCCAATCAGAGAACTCCACCATCGCACCCGCTTTAAGATGAGATAGGGGTCTGCTAGTTATTGTGTATATATATATTCAAGTATATTTTATATGTATTTAAATTGTAGATTTAAATTGAATATTATTATATTTTATGTGTCTATTTTATATATGAATTTATAGTGTATATTTGTATATTTTGTGTGTATATTGTATATGTATTTTTATTGTATATCTGTAGATTTTATATATATATTAATATTGTATATTTGTGTATTTGATGTGTCTTTATGTATTTATATTGTATATTTAAATGTAATATTTGTATTTTTTATTTGTCTATTTTATATGTATTTATATTGCATATTTTATGTGTATATTCTATATGTATTTAAATTGTATATTTAAATTTAATATTTGTATATTTTATTTGTCTATTGTATATATATTTATATTGTATATTTGTAGATTTTATATGTAGATTCTATATGTACTTATATTGTATATTTTATATGTATTTATATTGTGTGTTTGCAGATTGTATGTTTATATTCTATATGTATTTATATTGTATATTTAAATGTAATATTTGTAGATTTTTGCCCAGATTCAGAGAGCGATTACGCCTGTCTAACTGGTGTTAGACAGGAGTAATTTCAAATTTTGCGCGCCGTATCACTAGTTTGAATTCTCAAACCATGATACGGCGGCGTTGGGCTTCGATCTGACAGGCTTACGTCTTCGTACGCCTTCGGATCTACGCTGCGATCTTTTTGCGGCCGCTGGGTGGAGTTTGCGTAGTTTTCAGCGTCGGGGTATGCAAATTAGCTTTTTACGGCGATCCACGAAGTTACGAGCGTCGTTCGCAATCGCGTACGTCATTTTTTCGCTACGTAAAGTTAAACCAGCTATTAGCTGGTCTAACGTCACGCGGCCCATGTTAAGTATGGCCGTCGTTCCCGCGTCGACTTTCAATTTTTTTTTTGCGTAAGTCGTCCGGGAATAGGAATGTCCGTAAACGACGCTACTCAAAAAAAAATGACGTAACGACGTGATTTCGCCGCGGAGACGCGCTTAATTTAAATGCCTCACGCCCCCTATTCGCGTAGTTTGATTCCGCCGGGAGAAATACACTACGCCGCCGTACCTTACGGGCCAAAATCTCTCTGAATTCCTCCTAGAGCCAGGTAAAGTACGGTGGCGTAGAGTATCTCTGATACTCTGCGGGAATCTAATTCTTTCTGAATCTGGCCCTGTTTTTGTAGATTTTGTCTATTTTATACGTATTTATTATGTATATTCTATATGTATTTAAATTGAATATCTATACATTTCGTCTATTTTATTATATATTGGTATATTTTATATGTATTTATATTGTGTATTTGCAGCTTGTAGGTGTATATTTTATATGTAATTTAATTTTGTATATTTATATTAAATATGTGTACATTTTATTTGTCTATTTTATATGTATTTATATTGTATATTTGTATATTTTATGTGTATTTATATTTTATACTGAAATTGAATATTTGTATATATTATTTGTCTTTTTTTTTCTTATGTATTTAGATTGTATATTTGTTCATTCTAGGTATATGGGTGTATATTGTATATTTTATATGGGTTTATATTGAATATTTGTATATTTTATTTGTCAATTTTATATATGTATTTATATTATATATTTGTATTTTATTTTTATTTTTATTATTATTTTATGTATTTGTACTGTATATGTATTTATTTATTGATTTAGCTTTCATGTTTTAATTCGTATTTATATTGTATTTTATGTTTCTATATATTTATAAAATATCTTGCACACATGGGGGACCCCTCCCCCCCCCCCTGTACTAAAACGGCATCCTCTGATTTCTCCACACACTGTGAGCTTCTCACAACGTGCATTAGAAGCTGCAGCCAGTCAGACACAGCCCCGGCTGGAGGACGTCCAGCATTATCTAGCTCTTTACTCCCCTGCCTATCTGCACCTAGCCTGCCCCCCTTCCATCCATGTGGAATTCAATTCTTTCAATCACGGAGGCTCAGAATCATTTTAATTTATTTATTTATTTCATTAACATATAGATGAGGTAAGGGGCAGGAGGAAGCAGGAAAGGCAAAAAGCTTGAATTCTCACCCCCCACCAGAAATCCCTCTTAGCCTCCCTATTACTCTTAATGAGCCAGTCTCACCGGACAACCTATGGGGGGGCCGCTCCTTGCAGTGAACCTCGTAATAATAGGCTGCTATGGGTTCTGCAAGGTAGCCGGAGCCTGACTGATGACTGATTGGGGTTTTTCTTTTTAAATGATACAATTACCCTTTAAATCTCGTGAACGCTTCATTCCCCCCCCCCCCCCCATTGCTTTGTTACGGTGCACAGCTGGGACACAATAAACTATCGTCTTTTCATTAAACCTCTGCTCCCCAATCCGCGTTAACGTTAAACAGATCCCATGGCAGAGGGCCATCCACCGTTCCATCTCACTTCATTAACAAACAGCGGAGGCAGAAGACTAATTGCCGTTCCTTGTAATCCGTTACAGGCCTCTCGGAGCTCCATAAATATGTTATAGAGCCATCTTCCCTCTGACACAGACCGGGGGGGTCATACCTAGAACTCCCATCCATCCAATTAGAAATGAGAATATTGCTCGAAAACATGAAGCTGCTTAAAGCGGTCATATTTCAACCCCCATCACGGGTGAACCATGGCCGTCACTATGCGAGAAGGGGCCTCATAGCAAATTCAGTAAGCCCCCCCACTGCCACTTTACTCTTTATCTCAAATATCTGTAGTGATACAAAATCATTACTGTATTCAAAATGCTCTTTAAGAGGTTGATTTCGATATAATTTGCATAGAAATTCACCCAGTGAAAGTGCTTGTGTTAACAGATAATATGAATGTAAATAGGTTGTACCCTGAGCCGTTTGAATGTAAATACTTGATTTAAAACTGAAAATACCTAATTTGACCACTAGATGGAGCTAAGCATTATAGGAAATTCCTATGGTACATAGCTCCATCTAGTGTCCAAACGTGAAGCTGTTGGCCCTACCAACTCATTAATCTCTGCCTCAAAGGCAATGTCTGTAGTGATACAAAATCAATTACTGTATTCAAAATGATCTTTTAGAGGTTGATTTCTTTATAATTTGCATAGCAATTCACCCAGTGAAAGTGCTTGTGTTAACGGATAACAAGAAAAAATAAATAAAAAAACAATGTAAATAGGTTGTACCCTGAGCTGTTTGAATGTAAATACTTGATTTAAAACCGAAAATACCTAATTTGGCCACTAGATGGAGCTAAGCATTATAGGAAATTCCTATGGTACATAGCTCCATCTAGTGTCCAAAGGTGAAGCTGTTGGCCCTACTATCTCATTAATCTCTGCCTCAAAGGCAATGTCAATGTCTGTAGTGATACAAAATCATTACCGTATTCAGAATGATCTTTTAGGGGTTGATTTCTAAATAATTTGCATAGCAATTCACCCAGTAAAAAAATATTGTGCAAATGGGATAGAAAATAAATAAAAAACAAATGTAAATAGGCTGTAGCCTGAGCTGTTTGAACGTAAATACTTGATTTAAAACTGAAAATACCTAATTTGGCCACTAGATGGCGCTAAGCATTATAGGACATTTCCATGGTACTTAGCTGCATCTAGTGGCCAAACGTGGAGCTGTTGGCCAACAGAGAGCCCTTACTATCTCATTAATCTCTGCCTCAAAGGCAATGTCTGTAGTGATACAAAATCATTACCGTATTCAGAATGATCTTTTAGGGGTTGATTTCTAAATAATTTGCATAGCAATTCACCCAGTAAAAAAATCGTGTGCAAATGGGATAGAAAATAAATAAAAAACAAATGTAAATAGGCTGTAGCCTGAGCTGTTTGAACGTAAATACTTGATTTAAAACTGAAAATACCTAATTTGGCCACTAGATGGAGCTAAGCATTATAGGACATTTCCATGGTACCCAGCTGCATCTAGTGGCCAAACGTGGAGCTGTTGGCCAACAGAGAGCCCTTACTATCTCATTAATCTCTGTCTCAAAGGCAATGTAGTGATACAAAATCGTTACTGTATTCAGAATCATCTTTTAGGGGTTGATTTCTAAATAATTTGAATAGAAATTCACCCAGTAAAAAAAGCTTGTGTAAATGGTATAAAAAACAAATGCCAATAGTCTGTACCCTGAGCTGTTTGAATGTAAATACTTGATTTGAAACTGAAATTTCCTAATTTGGCCACCAGATGGAGCTAAGCATTATAGGAAATTCCTATGGTACATAGCTCCATCTAGTGGCCAAACGTGGAGCTGTTGGCCAACAGAGGGCCCCTACTATCTCATTAATCTCTGTCTCAAAGGCAATATTTGTAGTGATATAAAATTATTACTGTATTCAGAATTAAAGCAGTGGCGGCTGGTGAAGTTTTAGGATGGGGGGGGGGGGCAGTAAAGCTGCAAAGGGCGGGGCCAACTCAATATTGATCCCAACGGACTAAGACTGGGAGGCCATTAAAGTTCATGTGCGTGTAAAAGGCTGGCGTCCCAATACTTTTGGTAATACAACGTAAGGTCCGTACAGAGTCCCGGGATTTACTACGGGCAGCAATGCTACAATGTTGCGCGTTTTGTCGCACATTCGGCTCCCAGAGTCGTTACACTGTCTCCATTGACGTGATCCCGCCCCCCCCTCCCCCCCTGAATGCCTTTCAGCGCCCCCCCACCTGTCCTCAGCGTTGGGTGAAGCTCAGATTTGTTTTTTTGTTTTGTTTACTCTCCAAAATGAAAATGTTTGGACGCTGCATTCCGATGGGAAATTGCGTTTTCGCCCGACATCGCTACGGAGTATCAATCCAAAGTCATCACAAAAATTTAAATTGCTGCAATTATACGGGCGGACCCGGGGAAAGTGGGGGAGGGGGGGGGGGCTACACAGGAATCCTTTAAGGCGCAATTCAAAGGAGCCTTTAATTTGGCGAGTAGGCGCCAATTCAGGTATGGAGGGGGGGAGGGGGGACGGGACTGGGTCAGGAGGAACGCATGCCTGTGCATGGACTTTGTCTTGCTGTCTTGAACAGAACAAAGTTCAATCTAAACTGAAAAGGTTTAAATTTAAAGGGCCGTTCCACTAAAAGGTCCTCTTTATGGGAAGATTATGTAATAGAAATAAGGGGTGACAGGTCCTCTTTATGGAGATCATGTAATAGAAATGAGGGGTGACAGGTCCTCTTTATGGGGAGATCATGTAATAGAAATAAGGGGTGACAGGTCCTCTTTATGGGGAGATCATGTAATAGAAATAAGGGGTGACAGGTCCTCTTTATGGGGAGATCATGTAATAGAAATAAGGGGTGACAGGTCCTCTTTATGGGGAGATCTTGTAATAGAAATAAGGGGTGACAGGTCCTCTTTATGGGGAGATTATGTAATATAAATAAGGGGTGACAGGTCCTCTTTATGGGGAGATCTTGTAATAGAAATAAGGGGTGACAGGTCCTCTTTATGGGGAGATTATGTAATAGAAATAAGGGGTGACAGGTCCTCTTTATGGGGAGATTATGTAATAGAAATAAGGGGTGACAGGTCCTCTTTATGGGGATCTCATGTAATATAAATGAGGGGTGACAGGTCCTCTTTATGGGGAGATCATGTAATAGAAATAAGGGGTGACAGGTCCTCTTTATGGGGAGATCATGTAATAGAAATAAGGGGTGACAGGTCCTCTTTATGGAGAGATCATGTAATAGAAATAAGGGGTGACAGGTCCTCTTTATGGAGAGATCATGTAATAGAAATAAGGGGTGACAGGTCCTCTTTATGGGGAGATCATGTAATAGAAATAAGGGGTGACAGGTCCTCTTTATGGAGATCATGTAATAGAAATAAGGGGTGACAGGTCCTCTTTATGGGGAGATTATGTAATAGAAATAAGGGGTGACAGGTCCTCTTTATGGGGAGATTATGTAATAGAAATAAGGGGTGACAGGTCCTCTTTATGGGGAGATTATGTAATAGAAATAAGGGGTGACAGGTCCTCTTTATGGGGAGATTATGTAATAGAAATAAGGGGTGACAGGTCCTCTTTATGGGGAGATCTTGTAATAGAAATAAGGGGTGACAGGTCCTCTTTATGGGGAGATCTTGTAATAGAAATAAGGGGTGACAGGTCCTCTTTATGGGGAGATCATGTAATAGAAATAAGGGGTGACAGGTCCTCTTTATGGGGAGATCATGTAATAGAAATAAGGGGTGACAGGTCCTCTTTATGGGGAGATCATGTAATAGAAATAAGGGGTGACAGGTCCTCTTTATGGGGAGATTATGTAATAGAAATAAGGGGTGACAGGTCCTCTTTATGGGGAGATCATGTAATAGAAATAAGGGGTGACAGGTCCTCTTTATGGAGAGATCTTGATTAAAACCATACAACATATCACACTCACAAGAAAAAGCGCACTAAATGAGACGCACGACACATAACACATGCAAACAGAGCATTGTCGCACTTCTCATTTAGTGCACTTTTCTTGTGAGTGCGATATATTTTATGGGTTTAATCAAGATCTTTGTAGTTCATGGTTCAGCTCAGACTCGGCATAATACCGCCACAACTTCCTGGTCGGCGTGATGAGGTCACTAGGCTCCACTGTGACGCGTTTCGTCACAGTCATTAAGGATAGCTAAGGGTAGCAAGCCTACAAAACGACTTTATGGTAAACCGGCACCTGCGCAATTTTACTATGCAGTAATGTCTGGCAGCTTACCTTGCTCTCCATGTATTCATCTTAGAGGCCAGGCCCTCTCACCTGGCTGCATTTATCATCTCTCCTCCCTGTATGGCTCCACCCCAGGCCATCCCAAGAACTCTATATTAACCAGTGATATGCAGGTCTGCATTGCTGATCAACGTTGTTTGTTAGGCATTGTGTGTTTGGGTTCCTGCTTGCTGTGTGCTACGTTTATCTCTGTGTACCGATCTTGGCTTGTCCCCGACTACTCTTGTTTTCCTGTGACCCTGACCCTTGGCCTGTCCCTCGTTTATCCTCGTCTGCTTGTCGCCCCGACCTTGGCTTAACCCCTCACTATCTCTTGTGTCCTGAGTGGCTGCTTCCCCTCTCCCCCTACGGAGCGTGACCTAGGGGACCCTGGGGGCCGCGACCTGGATTCAGTTGCAGTGAAGGCCATCCTCACCACTAGAGGCTCTGGTGAATACCGACTGGATCTTAGAGTCCGCGCCCTGGGAAATTTTGGGCTTATGCTTCCTGTGGGATCCCGGTTTGAGCTCCAGTGGACCTCTCCTCCATATCCACTCTGTAGTCCATCCGCAGCAGTCTGCCATAGGGTACACTACCTTGTGGTGCACTGCTGACTCCAACGGGGTAAAACGGTCATCTGGCCAATGGTGACCTGACATTTACTGTATATCTGGTGATTGGTTTGTGTCACCTCTGATGTCATAACTATCTGCTGTGTTTTGTTCCCATGACGTTGACTGGTGGGCAAGTCATCTGGTAAACTCTGAGTGTTATAAGCCCCCCCCCCCCCCAGGTGTCTCCACGCTGAATTGTAACGATGGAATGGTGGCGGATCTGATAACACTCTGCCCCATGGACGGGACTCTATATATCACAATATTCTAATTACACAGCGGACAATATCCGAGGAACATTGACTTTCCTCTACAAGGACAGGATGCCGCGGTATCGACAGGAACAATCCAAACTTCACAAAACAGGAAACCCTTTAGAATATCTCTATTATTGATATGACTATTATGGTCTGTCGGAGGGGGTTAGCGGCTACTCTAGTCTACGGCATCACCGGACAACCAAGGACACATAAGGGTGAATGAGGGACAGCAATATGATAACGGTATAGTAATACTGACCAATGAACACAGAGGCCACTACTAATGGGCTGACCTCTAGTTAAATGCAAACTAGACCCACTGGGATAGTCATTTATTTCTGGTGTAGGGGTGGGTGGTTTTTGGGGCTCAGTGACATTCATGTTCTTGTTAGGGTAGTGGTAAGCGCTATCGTAGCCAAATAAATGTGGCCTGTCCACCGATATGAAAAAATACTATCCTTGAGGGATCTGGGACAGATCACTGAGCCAAAGAAGAGGTCCAAAGAACCCCTTTACTAGTTTACTACTCCTCCAAAAGGACTCTTGTACTAGTTCTCCACTTTTCCAAAAGACCTCTATAGTAGTTGTCAGGTCACCTGTGGCCAGATGAGAAATGCACCCCCTTAGAGTCAGGGGTACACCGCAAGGTAGTGAACCTGATAGCAGACTGCTGTGGATGGACAGGAGACGTGAGCCCAAAATTCCACACGCTGCAGAGTCTAAGGTCCAGCAGGTGTTCACCAGAGCCTCTAGTGGTGAGGATGGCCATCGCTGCAACTGAACCCAGGCCGCGGCCCCTGGAGTCCCCCAGGTCACGCTCCGAAGGGAGAGAGGGGAAGCAACCACTCAGGACACAAGGAATAGTGGAGGGTAAGCCGAGGTCGGGGCAACAAGCAGACAAGGATAACCAAGAGACAGGCCAAGGGTCAGGGTCACAGGCAAACAAGAGTAGTCGGAGACAAGCTAAAGTGGGTACACAGAGATTAACGTAGCACAGGGCAAGCAGGAACCCAAACACACAATGCTTAACAAACAACGTTGATCAGAAAAGCAGACCTGCAGTGCAGTGGTTAATATAGAGTTCTTGGGATGGCCTGGGGAGGAGCCATACAGGGAGGAGAGATGATAAAAGGCAGCCAGATAAGGGAGTCAGGCCTCTAATGAACACATGGAGAGAAGGTAAGCTGCCAGACATACTACATATTTATGACACTGAGCCTAGGAAGAGATCCAAAGTACTCCTTTACTAGTTTACTACTACTCCTCCAAAGGACCCTTGTACTAGTTCTCCACTTTTCCAAAAGACCTCTATATTAGTTCACAATGGGCCCTACTATCCAAACAGGTTTCTTCAAGGCTGGGTTCACATAAACAGCGGGCAAAATAAGTATTTAACACGTTTCTAAGTAAATATTTTTCTAAAGGTGCTCTGCGCAACCCTATCTGCGTAATAAACGCCAAAAACAAAATAACAAAACATAAGGTCCTCCCTTGGTAGGCTTGAGGTCTTATCCCTCCAGGGCTCCGCAGCTCAGAAAGAAAAAAGGGTCTTCAATAATACCATAATGAGTCGTACGACACACAACACATGCAAATAGCGCATTGTCGCACTTCTCATTTAGTGCACATTTCTAGTGAGTGTGATATGTTTTATGGTATTAATAAAGATCTTCTTAGTATATAGTTCAGCGCAGACTCAGTGTAATCCCGTAACTTCCTGGTAGCCGTGATGAGGTCAATAGGCTCCACTGCGACGCGTTTCGTCACAGTCATTTAGGATAGCTAACTGTATGGTAGTTACAACGTGACCTTAAAGAAATAAAAAAAATCACCAAACTTGCGATGCTTTCGAAGCGAGCCCATTCATTTTAATGGGCAGGGGCGTTTTTGGATCACTTTTTACAGCGCTCCAAACCCGCGCCCAAAGGTGCTGTTTGCAGAACTTTTTCTAACGGGACACCCGCAAGTGCACCGCCTGAGTGTGAAAGCATTCGTGCAAATGAAAGTTTTCAGACATTATAGCGCTGGAAATAGGGCCTCAGTGTAAAGGGGTCTTAGTGTGGAGGAAAACTAACATTGCACATCACGCTGAACACACCATCCCCACCGTGAAACATGGTGGTGGCAGCATCATGGGGTGGTGATGCTTTTCTTCAGCAGGGACAGGGAAGCTGGTCAGAGTTGATGGGAAGATGGATAGAGACAAATACAGGACAATCTTAAAAGAAAACCTGAGTCTACAAAAGACTTGGGACCGGGGTGGAGGTTCACCTTCCAGCAGGACAACGACCCTAAAGTACAGCCAGAGCTACAATGGAATGGTTTAGATTGGTGGTCTCTAAACTGCGGCCTGTGGCCCAGATGTGGCCCTTTGTTTGCCTTTATCTGACCCTTGGGGCACTATTCATCTCACTGATAGGAGACACTATTACTCCCACTGACACCAACAATGGGGCATAACTCCTGCCACTGACACCAACAATGGGGCACTATTTGTCCCCCTAACACCAAAGATAGGACACTATTTACTCCAACAAATGCCTAAAATAAACTCCTACTCCTGCTGACTACAGCTCGGCCCCCCAAAAGTCTGAAGGACAGTAAACTGGCCTTTTGTTTTGAAAGTTTGGAGACCCCTGGTTTAGATCAAAGCCTATTCATGTATTAGAATGGCCCAGTCGCAGTCCAGACCTAAATCCCATTGAGAATCTGTGGCAAGACTTGAAAATTGCTGATCACAGACGCTCTCCATCCAATCTGACAGAGACAGAGATATTTTACAAAGAAGAATGGGCAGAAATGGGCAGAGATGTGCAAAGCTGGTAGAGACACTCCCAAAAAGACTTGTAGAGAAACGGGGGTTCTACTAAGTATTGACTTCCGGGGGGCGCCATACAAATGCCCCTCCCCACACACACTTTTCACATATTTATTTGGATCATTTTTCATTTTCCTTCCACTTCACAATGATGTGACACTCTGTGTTGGTCTATCACATAAAATCCCAATAAAATACATTTACGTTTTTGGTTGTAACATGAGAAAATGTGGGAAATTTCAAGGGGTCTGAATACTTTTTCAAGGCGCTGTATATATATAATAAAAACACATGTTGGACAATTTCCCATTACAGACGGTGACCCTCCTGTGGGTTATGTATTGGATTAGGGGGGTAATCTCTCTCATCCCGGTCTTCAGAGCGGATTGGAACGCGGATTTATTTTGTTTGCTACTTTAGAAGGAAAGAATTCCCATAAACTTCTGGGGATCGGATTCGGAAATTCTGCGGAGGCGCCGCGATCCTCTCACAGGTGATAAATCTATTAACAATATGGAGTCACTTTTATCTGTCTGTCGGGTGGATAAAAGTGTCTACAGAGAGGCCTCAGGACTGCAACTCATGAACAAATGTTATTATCGGGATGTATATAAATCATATATAATAATAATAATATCACTTTCAATTTGTGGCAGGAGGAAGAGGTGAACTTTTCAATTCATGGCAGCGCCCCCATTCTCAAACCGCGGCAGCCTCCGGTTCTCAAATTGCGGCAGCCCCCCGGTTCTCAAATCGCGGCTCTCCCCGGTTCTCAAATCGCGGCAGCCCCCCCCCCTCCGGTTTTCAAGTCGCGGCAGCCCCCCCCGGATCTCAAACCTTGGCTCCCCCCGGTTCTCAAATCGCGGCGGCCCCCCCGGTTCTCAAATCGCGGCTCGGCTCCCCCCCGGTTCTCAAATCGCGGCTCTTCCGGTTCTCAAATCTTGGCTCCCCCCGGTTCTCAAATCGCGGCAGCCCTCCCGGTCTCTAATCGAGGCAGCCCCCCCCCTCCGGTTCTCAAATCGCGGCAGCCCCCCCGGTTCTCAAATCGCGGCTCCCCCCGGTTCTCAAATCTTGGCTCCCCCCCGGTTCTCAAACCACGGATCTTCCGGTTCTCAAATCTTGGCTCCCCCCTGGTTCTCAAATCGCGGCAGCCCTCCCGGTCTCTAATCGAGGCAGCCCCCCCCTCCGGTTCTCAAATCGCGGCAGCCCCCCCGGATCTCAAATCTTGGCTCTCCCCCGGTTCTCAAATCGCGGCAGCCCCCCCGGTTCTCAAATCGCGGCTCCCCCCGGTTCTCAAATCTTGGCTCCCCCCCGGTTCTCAAATCGCGGCTCTTCCGCTTCTCAAATCTTGGCTCCCCCCTGGTTCTCAAATCGCGGCAGCCCTCCCGGTCTCTAATCGAGGCAGCCCCCCCCCCCCCCCCTGGTTCTCAAATCACGCCCCAGACCCCCCCCCCCCCCCGGTTCTCTATTCGCGGCAGCCTCCCCCAGGCCCATGCCTGAAGCTGTGTGAGGGGCCCCAAAATTTCTGATGGCTGCCCTGGCTGCATAAGTGCTGCCGGATCCGGGAAACTACAGTGACCTTTTATTTGCATGTGACATGTGACAGCACCGACAGAAACCTTATAAATAAAAATAAATACATAAATAAATAGAAAAATATAAAAAGGAAAAAAAAAAAGAAGAGGAAAATATAATAAAATGTATTTCTATTTGTATTTCTACCTCTCAGTAACTCTTAATTAACTCTATCAGCTCTTATTTACTCCTTCCTCCGCTTATCAGCTAATATTTTTCTGTTGATTTTTTTTTTTTTATTCGGCAGCTGTCACACAATGTAACGATGAATTATTACATTGTATATACTATTTCATTCATATGTAGCTTTGTTCTGCATGTGACGGCACTGACAGCAACCTTTCCATTCACATCACACTTGCAGACAGTCGTGGCTAGATTCAGGTACGGCCGCGTAAAAATGTGCGGGCGTAGCATATCCCATTTACGCTACGCCTCCGCAACTTTTACGGGCAGGTGCTGTATTCACAAAGCACTTGCCTGTAAAGTAGCGGCGGCGTAGCGTAAATGGCCCGGCCTAATTCAAATTCGGCGGGTAGGGGGCGTGTATCATTTAAATGAAGCGCGTCCCCGCGCTGAACGAACTGCGCATGCACCAGGCCAGAACGTAGCCCAGTGCGCATGCTCCAAATCACGTCGGAAATAGTCAATGAAAATGACGTGAACGTCACTTACGCAAAGCCCTATTCGCAAACGTTTTACGCAAACGACGGGAAAAATTACGCCGGCACGCCGTCCATACATAACATTGGCTGCGCCTCATACAGCAGGGGTAACATTACGCCGGACCTACGCTAACGTAAACGACGTAAAACAAATGCGCAGGCGGGGCGTACGTTCGGGAATCGGCGTATTACACTCATTTGCATATTTTACGATGGGAGCGCCACCTAGCGGCCAGCGTAAATATGCATCTAAGGCCGTGTACACACGACCGAGGTTCTCGCTGGAAACCAGCGAGAACCTCGCTGGAAGCTGCATTCCAGCGAGGACCTCGGCCGTGTGTACGCTCTTGGCGAGCATCCCGTCGAGCAGAAATAGAGAGCACGCTCTCTATTTGCTCGACGGCCCGCCTGGATGAATGGCTGGTTGCCATTCCCGACGGGCGGGTCGCCGATTTCGACGGCCGGCAGAGAACTTCGACGGGCGGAACGATGTGTTCTGCCCGTCGAGGTTCTCTGCCGTGTGTACACGGCCTCAGATACGACGGCGTAAGGCACTTATCTTAGCAGCATTTAAGTGTATCTCAATATGAGCATACGCTTAAATGTGCGATGGCTCAGAGTAGGACTTACGACGCCGTATCTACTGATACGCCCGTCGTAAGCCTACCTGAATCTAACCCTCTGCGTGTGTCGATGAATAAATACATAGTAACGGTGCGTTATTACATTGTATTTACTATTTTATTCATGTTTAGCTTAAAGGGACCTTTTGTTTTACATGACAGAAACCTTACAAGAATATTTTTTTTTTTTAAAAATGCAGTTCCATTTTACGTCTCAGTAATCCTTAAAGGGGTAATTCCCCCAAAAACCTTTTTTTAACATTGCATGAGGCTCGTTATGTCAAGGGGAATCGGGTGTTTTTTTATTAGAAACGAAGCAATACTTACCGTTTTACAGATGCATCGTCTCCGTCGCTTCCGGGTATGATCGTCTGGTCTGGGCGTGCCTATTTGATTGACAGGCTTCCGACGGTCGCATACATCGCGTCACGAGTAGCCGAAAGAAGCCGAGCGACGGTGCGGCTCTATACTGCGCCTGCGCACCGTCGTTCGGCTACTTTCGGAAAATCGTGACGCGATGTATCCGACCTCGGAAGCCTGTCAATCAAATAGGCACGCCTAGACCCGGAGCCCATACCCGGAAGCGTCGGAGACGATGCATCTGTAAAACGGTAAGTACGGCTTCATTTCTAAAAAAAAAAAACCTGATTCCCCTTGACATAACGAGCCTGAATAAATGTTAAAAAAAAGGTTTTTGGGGGAACTACCCCTTTAATTAACTCTAATCAGCCCTTATTAACTCCTTCCTCCCCTTCACTCATTAGCCAATATTATTTTGTTGATTTAATTTTTTATTGCTATTTTTTTTTTTAGCATTAACATTTCTTTAATTTTTATACATTTTGTTTGTTATTTTGCCCAAAAAACAAACAAAAAAAAAACATTTTTTTGTTCATTTGCAAATAACTGTTTTGTACTAGAAACATCATTTAAGTGTCATTCAAAACTGAACTATTTATTTTAGCATGAACATTTTCTTTTCATTTTCATACATTTTGTTTGTTATTTTGCCCAAAAATTAAATGTAAAACAAAAAGCCTTTTTTTCCCATTTGCAAATAGCAGTTTTGTACTAGAAACATCAATTTAGTGTCATTATAAATTGAAGCAATTATAGAATGCAATAAATACTTTTACTGCCAAACGACTTTTTTAAACACTTGTCCAAAAAGTAAGAAAAAAGAAAACTTGTCAAAGACAGAACACAAAAACAACTTTTTTTTTTTTTTTTAATTGTCTTGTTTGTCTATGGATTATATTTTATATATATATATATATATATATATATATATATATATATATATATATATATATATATATATATAATCCCAAGACAAAAAGACAATAAAAAAAAAAAATCTTTTTGTCTTCTGTTTTTGAATTTTTTTTTCTTACTCTTTGGACAAGGGTTTAAAAAAACATACATATATATATATATAAATATATATATATATATACATACATACATACATACATACATATAAATACTTTTACTGTCAAACTACGTTTTTAAACACTTGTCCAAAGAGTAAGAAAAAAAAAGTAAAAAAACTTGTCAAAAACAGAAAAAATAAATATTTGTTTTTATTTTTTTATTGTCTTTTTGTCTATGGATTACATAGAATATATATATATATATATATATATATATATATATATATATATATATATATATATATACTGTATATATATTTTTACAAGACAATATTGTCAGGAGAAGGCCTAGTTTGTACTTAATTTTTTTTTTATATTTTAGTTTGTTATGCTTAGTAATGATAAGGTTATCATCGAATAAACCGTTCCATAGTGCTTGTAAAAATTGCGGGGGTCCGTAAGGGGGGTGCCTATGAAATGGGTAATATCCCGATAGGGATCTATAAAGGATTTCTGTAATTTGAAAGATTCTGAGCTCATTTTTCTGCTCTAAGCATTAAAAAAAAAAAAAAAAAAACCCCAGGCGTTTAGGGATGATGGTCTCTCCTGGAGCCATGTAATAACACGGTCATTATATGGATTTTCCTAAAATCATATGTTCTCCCCTCAGCTGTATCTTCATCACAGACGAGGGATAATTTCAAGTTTGTTCCCGCGCTCCACACTACAGAGAACATGGAGGAACACAAATGGGGGACGTCCCCGAGGACACCTACATGGAGGAACACAAATGGGGGACGTCCCCGAGGACACCTACATGGAGGAACACAAATGGGGGACGTCCCCGAGGACACCTACATGGAGGAACACAAATGGGGGATGTCCACAAGGACACCTACATGGAGGAACACAAATGGGGGACACCTACATGGAGGAACACAAATAGGGGACGTCCCTGAGGACCCCTACATGGAGGAACACAAATGGGGGACGTCCCCGAGGACACCTACATGGAGGAACACAAATGGGGGGCGTCCCCTAGGACACCTACATGAAGGAACACAAATGGGGGACACCTACATGGAGGAACACAAATGGGGGATGTCCACAAGGACACCTACATGGAGGAACACAAATGGGGGACACCTACATGGAGGAACACAAATGGGGGGCGTCCCCTAGGACACCTACATGAAGGAACACAAATGGGGGACACCTACATGGAGGAACACAAATGGGGGACGTCCCCGAGGACACCTACATGGAGGAACACAAATGGGGGACGTCCCCGAGGACACCTACATGGAGAAACACAAATGGGGGACGTCCCCGAGGACCCCTACATGGAGGAACACAAATGGGGGACGTCCCCGAGGACACCTACATGGAGGAACACAAATGGGGGGCGTCCCCTAGGACACCTACATGAAGGAACACAAATGGGGGACACCTACATGGAGGAACACAAATGGGGGACGTCCCCGAGGACACCTACATGGAGGAACACAAATGGGGGACGTCCCCGAGGACACCTACATGGAGGAACACAAATGGGGGACGTCCCCGAGGACACCTACATGGAGAAACACAAATGGGGGACGTCCCCGAGGACACCTACATGGAGGAACACAAATGGGGGACGTCCCCGAGGACACCTACATGGAGAAACACAAATGGGGGACGTCCCCGAGGACACCTACATGGAGGAAAGGAGGGAGAGGCTTTGTGACATCAGACCTTCAGGACTTCAGTCTCCAGTTCCAAAATTCAAAGAGAAATGATGAACTTTAATAAGAAACTCTGCTTACAGTAAATCTTATTAGTAGGAAGTACAACCTGCCTATGTAATGAGCAAACAATCTCAACTTTGTAGAAGGGCTGAAAACATGAAATAATGGGGGGAAATCTCATCATTGTGGGAGGGGCAGAGACACAAACTACTTCAGGGAAATCTCACCATTGTGGGAGGGGCAGAGACACAAACTACTGCAGGCATCTCACCATTGTGGGAGGGGCAGAGACACAAACTACTGCAGGCATCTCACCATTGTGGGAGGGGCAGAGACACAAACTACTGCAGGGAAATCTCACCATTGTGGGAGGGGCAGAGACACAAACTACTGCAGGCATCTCACCATTGTGGGAGGGGCAGAGACACAAACTACTGCAGGGAAATCTCACCATTGTGGGAGGGGCAGAGACACAAACTACTGCAGGCATCTCACCATTGTGGGAGGGGCAGAGACACAAACTACTGCAGGCATCTCACCATTATGGGAGGGGCAGAGACACAAACTACTGCAGGGAAATCTCACCATTGTGGGAGGGGCAGAGACACAAACTACTGCGGGGAAATCTCATCATTGTGGGAGGGGCAGAGACACAAACTACTGCAGGGAAATCTCATCATTGTGGGAGGGGCAGAGACACAAACTACTGCAGGCATCTCACCATTGTGGGAGGGGCAGAGACACAAACTACTGCGGGGAAATCTCATCATTGTGGGAGGGGCAGAGACACAAACTACTGCAGGGAAATCTCACCATTGTGGGAGGGGCAGAGACACAAACTACTGCAGGCATCTCACCATTGTGGGAGGGGCAGAGACACAAACTACTGCAGGCATCTCACCATTGTGGGAGGGGCAGAGACACAAACTACTGCAGGGAAATCTCACCATTGTGGGAGGGGCAGAGACACAAACTACTGCAGGCATCTCACCATTGTGGGAGGGGCAGAGACACAAACTACTGCAGGCATCTCACCATTGTGGGAGGGGCAGAGACACAAACTACTGCGGGGAAATCTCATCATTGTGGGAGGGGCAGAGACACAAACTACTGCGGGGAAATCTTGTGGGAGGGGCAGAGACACAAACTCATTGTGGGAGGGGCAGAGACACAAACTACTGCAAAATCTCATCATTGGGGAGGGGGGGGCAGAGACACAAACTCTCACAATTGTGGGAGGGGCAGAGACACAAACTACTGCAGGCATCTCACCATTATGTGGAGAGGGCAGAGACACAAACTACTGCAGGGAAATCATCACCATTGTGGGGAGGGGCAGAGACACAAACTACTACATGCAGGGGAAATCTCACCATTGTGGGAGGAGGCAGAGACACAAACTACTGCAGGCATCTCACCATTGAAATCTCACCATTGTGGGAGGGGCAGAGACACAAACTACTGCGGGGAAATCTCATCATTGTGGGAGGGGCAGAGACACAAACTACTGCAGGGAAATCTCACTTGTGTGGGAGGGGCAGAGACACCAAACTTGTCTCACCATTATGGGAGGGGCAGAGACACAAACTACTGCAGGCATCTCACCATTGAAATCTCACCATTGTGGGAGGGGCAGAGACACAAAACTACTGCAGGGAAATCTCATTGTGGGAGGACACAAACTACTGGCAATCTCACCATTGAGACACAAACTACTGCAAATCTCATCATTGGGAAATCTCACCATTGTGGGAGGGGCAGAGACACAAACTACTGCAGGCATCTCACCATTGTGGGAGGGGCAGAGACACAAACTACTGCAGGCATCTCACCATTGTGGGAGGGGCAGAGACACAAACTACTGCAGGCATCTCACCATTGAAATCTCACCATTGTGGGAGGGGCAGAGACACAAACTACTGCAGGCATCTCACCATTGTGGGAGGGGCAGAGACACAAACTACTGCAGGCATCTCACCATTGTGGGAGGGGCAGAGACACAAACTACTGCAGGCATCTCACCATTGTGGGAGGGGCAGAGACACAAACTACTGCAGGCATCTCACCATTGTGGGAGGGGCAGAGACACAAACTACTGCAGGGAAATCTCACCATTGTGGGAGGGGCAGAGACACAAACTACTGCAGGCATCTCACCATTGTGGGAGGGGCAGAGACACAAACTACTGCAGGCATCTCACCATTGTGGGAGGGGCAGAGACACAAACTACTGCAGGGAAATCTCACCATTGTGGGAGGGGCAGAGACACAAACTACTGCAGGCATCTCACCATTGTGGGAGGGGCAGAGACACAAACTACTGCGGGGAAATCTCATCATTGTGGGAGGGGCAGAGACACAAACTACTGCGGGAAAATCTCATCATTGTGGGAGGGGCAGAGACACAAACTACTGCAGGGAAATCTCTCCATTGTGGGAGGGGCAGAGACACAAACTACTGCAGGGAAATCTCCCCATTGTGGGAGGAGCAGAGACACAAACTACTGCAGGGAAATCTCCCCATTGTGGGAGGGGCAGAGACACAAACTACTGCAGGGAAATCTCCCCATTGTGGGAGGGGCAGAGACAAGCTACTGCAGGAAAATCTCACCATTGTTTCATTCTTAATTTCCCACCCTCTGGGTTCTGTGTTTGAATAATCCCAAAATGAACTGCAGTATGTTCAGAAAATCTCCGCTCGCTCGGGATTCCCGTTAGCGACTCAATCTAGGTTCCGTAAAACCAATTTCGCCAGGTTTCGCTCCTTCTCCTCAGTGCGAGGGGTAATTATGCTAATGCTTTGTGCTCTTTCCATGGCGTTGGCCTCTCTCCCAGCCACTAAAGCAAAGTCCAAATCTCTACGGAGCCTACGTATTCATTCTTGTTTATGGGATTCATGTTCTTATTTTTTTTTTTCATAAACAACACTGTGCATTTTGTCAAACTTCCCTGGCACGCCGTCAAAGCCAAGGAAGAAAGCAGACAAGGGTTTCAAGCATGGCGTCCGCTCTGCCCCCCGATACAACGACCGGAGTCAGAAGGGAATGTTCAGATGCATTGAAGCGTCCTCCAGAGACATGGAGCGTGGCTAATTAGGTGCCTGGGCTATGTCAATTAAGCTGCAATTAAAGTGGCGTGTTTGGCTAACAGGTTGGAGGAATATGAATTGGCCGTCCTGTACATGGGGGGGGGGAGGGGGGACGGCGGGTCATTGACATTCCATATGAATGGAGGTCATTCCAGGATGGGATCCCATGGGGAAGAACATGGCAATTTTCAAGGTTGTTCCTATTCATGGACAGTCATAAACAATGACTCTATACAAGTCCTCCACCAATGGAGCACCTCCAGGTTTACTGATGGGGACAATGGTGGACCATACCAGTGATGAAAATGGATCCCATGGGGAAGAACATGGTGATTTTTAAGGTTGTCCTCCATGGTATCAGTAATGGGATCCCATGGGGAAGAACATGGCAATTTTCAAGGTTGTTCCTATTCCTTAGTTGGCATATTCGAGGCATATGTTCCTTAGTGAGAGGTGGGTAATAGAGGCTACAGCTTCGACAGGGAAGAAGCATTACCTCAGTTAATGGCATTTACTTTGCTAAAGTGTTGAGTATCATAAACAATAGCACCATACAACTCCTCAACTGATGGAGCACTTCCAGGTTTACTGATGGCGACAATAGTAGACCATACCAGAGATGAAATGGGTTCCAATGGGGAAAAACAAGGTTGTTCCTAATTATGGACAGTCTTCATTTTCGAGGCGTATGTTCCCTAGTCAGGGGTTGGTAATAAAGGCTACAGCTTCAACAGGGAAGGAGCATTACCTAAGTTCATAGCATGTACTTTGCTAAAGCATTGAGTATCATAAACAATGACACCATACAAGTCCTTCACCAATGGAGCACTTCTCAGTCCAGGTTTACCGATAGTGACAATGGTGGACCATATCAGCGATGAAATGGTTTCCAATGGGGAAAAACATGGCAGTTTTCAAGGTTGTTCCTATTCATGGACAGTCTTCATTTTCGAGGCGTATGTTCCCTAGTCAGGGGTTGGTAATAGAGGCTACAGCTTTGAGAGGGAAGGAGCATTACCTAAGTTAATAGCATGTACTTTTCTAAAGCATTGAGTATCATAAACAATGACACCATACAAGTCCTTCACCAATGGAGCACTTCTTAGTCCAGGTTTACCGATAGTGACAATGGTGGACCATACCAGTGATGAAATGGGATCCCATGGGGAAGAACATGGACATTTTCAAGGTTATCCACAATGGTGACAATGGTGGACTATATCAGTAATGGGATCTGTAACGGAATGAACCGTGACAACCAGAGACTTTGGAAGGATGAGAGATACTCCTGTGCCAGCGACACTAAAAACTCCTGGGTCTAAGTCTACCCTGTGCCCTTTGGGCGTAGGGTGGCTAATAAAATCATACTTCATGTATTACATGAGATGGGACATCATTGATACTCCATATTGCAGGATACTGGAATATTACAAGTGGTTCATGTTGACTCTACCAGTCAAAAGAATGACTCTTCAAAGCTTAGCTGAGGCTATTGAAATGCTAAGTGAGCTCTGCTCCTGACAGACCTTCAAGATCACACGTCTCTCTTCAGATGTATTGAATTAGCATGTCAATTATGTTTAGTAAAGGTTAATTGAATTCTATTGATATAGGAATGTGATGTGTCTCGTCAGGGTCGGTGCCGAAATGTCTGCTAGAGAATTAGCCCCAGTGTATGATTAGGGGGGGGGGGGGGGTGGAGATTGCATTGTCCTGTGATTAACTTTAAAATGCTGTACTATAAGCAAGCTAAGAAACCATTAAAGTGTTCATTCATTTTAGAAACAAGTACAGAGCGGAGTCTCGTCTTGATTATGGGAAATGGAATGGGTCGTGTCTGCAGGATTGTGGAGTGTCGGATAAGCTTGTCGTGGGTGGATGGAAGGTCGTAAACGGTGGTGACCGTTACAGGATCCCATGGGGAAGAACATTACATTTTCAAGGTTGTCCACCATGGTGACAATGGTGGACTATATCAGTAAGGGGATCCTATAGGGAAGAAAAAGGCAATTTTCAAGGTTGTCCACCATGGTGACTGTGACAGACCTAGCCGGGACAGAGGCTTTTGAAGAGGACTGAATGCTAGCATCTTGCCTTACGATTATGGGCCCTGGATTTTAAGGGAACAATACTCTTTACAAAATGTATGCTTGGGGACCTTGAAGAAATGTTACTTTGGATGGTATCATAAACAGTGACACCAAACACGTCCTTCCCCGATGGAGCACTTCTCAAGCCAGGTTTTCTGATGGTGACAATGGTAGACAATACCACTGATGAAATGAGTTCTCATTGAGAAGAACATGGCAATTTACTTGGTGGTTCCTATTCATGCATTTTTAAAGTACAGTTCCTTAGTCAGGGGTTGGCAATAGAGGCTACAACTTTAACAGGGAAGGAGCATTACCTAAGTTAATGGCATTTATTTTGCTAAAGCGCTGAGTATCATAACCAATGACACCATACAAGTCCTCAACCGATGGAGCACTTCCAGGTTTACTGATGGTGACAATGGTGGACCATACAAGTGATGAAATGCTAATCATGGACAATTGTTGGCATTTTCAAGTAAAATATGTTCCCTAGTCAGAAGTTGGTAAAAGAGACTGTAGCTTTGAGAGGGAAGGAGCATTACCCAAGTTAATAGCATTTACTTTGCTAAAGCACTGAGTATCATAAACAATGACACCATACAAGTCCTTCACCAATGGAGCATTTCTCAGGCCAGGTTTACTGATGGTGACAATGGTGGACCATACCAGTGATGAAATGGGATCCCATGGGGAAGAATCCAAACCAAGTTTTTAAACTGGCTGCAATTGATGGGCACAGTGGCTGCGTTTGATGGCACAGTGGCGACAATTGATGACACAGTGACTGCGTTCGATGGCACAGTGGAGACAATTGATGGTACAGTGGAGACAATTAATGGTACAGTGGCTGCCATTGATGGGCACAGTGGCGGCAATTGATGGCACAGTGGCGACAATTGATGGCACAGTGGCTGCGTTTGTTGACATTGCACAGTGGCTGCGTTTGATGGCACAGTGGTGTCAATTGATGGGCACAGTGGCATCAATTGATGGGCACAGTGGCGGCAATTGATGGGCACAGTGGCGACAATTGATGGGCACAGTGGCGACAATTGATGGGCACAGTGGCGACAATTGATGGGCACAGTGGCGGCAATTGATGGGCACAGTGAGGCTACAATTTATGTTTGTTTTTTTTCATTTGTTTGCGCCCCCCCCCAAAAATGTTGAGCATCAGCCACCACTGCACTCGAGTCCTAGTTGAAAACAATGGGGCCAGATTCAGAGACATCTGCCTATCTTTAGGCGGGCGTAGCGTATCTCAGATACACTACGCCGCCGTAACAGCGCCAGGTTCCTTATTCAGAAACCACTTGCGCCGTAAGTTACGGCGGCTTAGTGTAAATGTGTGGGCGTAAGCCCGCGCCATTCAAATGTGGAAGATGGGGGCGTGATCCATGTAAATAAATCGTGACCCCGCGCAATTGACGCTTTTTCCGAAGTGCGCATGTGCCGGCCGTAAACGTATCCCAGTGCGCATGCTCCAAATCACGTCGCAAATATTCATTAATATCGACGTGGACGTAACTTGCGCTATACAAGTCATTCATTCATTCATTCATTCAACTTACACCCAGCCCCATTCCCGAACGACTTACGCAAACGACGTAAAATACGACGCTGTCCCGACGTCCATACTTAACATTGGCCGCGCCTCATAAAGCAGGGGTAACTTTACGCCGGAACGACGCTTACGCAAACGACGTAAAACACGACGACCGGGTGCAAGTACGTTCGTGAATCGGCGTATCTAGCGCATTTGCATATTTGACGCAAAAATCTACGGAAGCGCCACCTAGCGGCCAGCGTAAATATGCAACTAAGATACGACGGCGTAAGTGACTTACGCCGCTCGTATCTTAGCTGAATTCCGGCGTATCTTGTTTTCTGAATACAGAAAAAAGATACGCCGGCTCTGCTTAGAAGTTACGCGGCGTATCTCTAGATACGCCGACGTAACTTTGTTCTGAATCCGGCCCAATGTGTGTACCTGAACGTGACCCAGCCTCAGCCTCGTTTAGCAGAGCTGTGTAAATCACAGGACTGGAAGGACAAATCCTTTGGCAGGTAAAAACAACTCCTTTTTTTAATGAATGAATGTTTTTATAAACAAAAAATCATAACCAACTGTTGCTAGGCGGAGTTACCCTTTAAATGAGATGGAATAACAATCGGAGCTTTTCCGAACTTCCACTTTATCTCTCGGTAAAACTCTCTTCCTTTCCCGAAAAATCAATCTGCAGCTGCTCCAATCTAGAGGGATCTTTTTTTTTTTTATTGTAAACAAAATAAGCCATTATCCACCTTCCAAGGCGCCAAAGAGGGGGAGAAAAAAAAAGCGACAAAGCCTCGGGCTGTTCTCTTTACACGTATTTACCAGCCGCTTTCCTGGCGATGTCTGCGCCGTCCCGCGGGGATTAAACGCAGCTTACTGTAACATTTTTTTTTTTTTTGTGGGCAGCAAAAACCATTTTCAGAAAGCCGGAGATTTTACTTGAAATTTATTATGTATGAAATACACATTTTCCCATCCCCCCCTCTCTCCCCTCCCCGGGGCCGGCCGAGAAGAAAACTTTTCATGGGAGCAGATTGGAGGTTTTGCTCAGGCGGCGGTGACACACGGCAGTCATTGAGGTCAAACAGAAGCGGCAATTGAAGGCGAGCGTGTAAACGGCGTGCAGAGGAGCGGATAGAATTTATCCGGCTAATGATTTCCATAGTCTACAGTGAAGTATGGCGGCAGGAAGTGGGAAAGCGCAACCCCCCCCTCCCCCTCTTTCCCGAATAATTTAACTTGTCATTGCTCTCTCTCCTACGGTAAACAAATTAGAGTGAGAACTATAAACCTGGGAAGGGGAAGGTTTGCCTGGCGCAGGAAAATTATTACTGGAACTTCAGGTTATGGAATTATCGCGGCTTCCTCCTGAAAACGCCAATCTCCTGACACCGGAACACCAGAACAAGCATACAGATAAGGAGGGTGTCACCTTACTTGGACTTTGTAACTGTTGGCCGCTTTATTTATTTCAGGTACTTTTATAGCACCGCCACTTTACACAGCACTTTATGTACTGTACAGTAACACCAGTCTCCGCCCCCGAGGAGCTTACAATATAATGTCCTTGTCTCACACACTAAGGCCACTTTTTTTTTTTTTTTTACTTTTTATTTTTTTATCAATGCTTTAGGCCGTGTACACACGGCAGAGAACCTCGACGGGCAGAACACATCGTTCCGCCCGTCGAGGTTCTCTGCCGGCCGTCGAAATCGGAGACCCGCCCGTCGGGAATGGCAACCAGCCATTCATCCAGGCGGGCCGTCGAGCAAATAGAGAGCGTGCTCTCTATTTCTGCTCGACGGGCTTCCCGACGGGATGCTCGCCGAGAGCGTACACACGGCCGAGGTCCTCGCTGGAATGCAGCTTCCAGCGAGGTTCTCGCTGGTTTCCAGCGAGAACCTCGGTCGTGTGTACGCCGCCTTACACATACATATATCCGTCAGTCAAGAGTACAAGCGGTTTGTTAACAGATTACATAAATCAATGTTAAAACAACTAATGACTGTACCCCTATGAGGTTAATATCTCGTGCAATGTTGAGTAAATGTTGTGTTTGTTGTAATCCCCCCCCCCCATTTCCCCGCCTCCCATGCCCCTTTTGGGCACTTCCAGACCATATGAAGGAGATCTCCTTTATTGTTACATCTTGGGCACTCGTTATTGGGTCTCCAACCCAGCTTAAACATTTTATGGGGGGTGTGATAGACCCTATATAATAAGAATAGGTGGGACAGTCTTTGGGCCGGGGCAATAGACGCTGTCAGGGAATTGACCGTGGAAGAACTGTCAGACCTCCCCAGCACGGACCTACGAGCACAGTGCGCATGCGCGCACATACGAGCACAATGCCCGCAAATACGAGCAACAACACAACAAATACATTGTTCTTTACTGCGCATGCGCGCGCACCATTACGCCCCAAATGCGGGCGGGACTCCTGGCGTCAGTGCCTATTTAAACCTTGTTGCAGCAGTCACCAAACTGCTGCATGATCGTCAGTCCCTAACCTTATCCTGAATCCTTGTTCCTGTATTCCTGTTGACTACCCGGCTTACCTGACCAAGATTTCCCTGTGCATGACCCCTGGCTTGTCTCTCGGATTATCCTTGTCTTGTTCCTGTCTGCTGGATCCTGTGTATGACCTCGGCTTGCCTTCTGACCTGTTCCAGTCACTCCCTGCTTTCTGTGCATGACTACCGGCTCGGCTCCTGACTCCGCCCCTGGGTTTCCTGCCCCTTCTGGTACTTCCGTGGTACCCCTGCCGGACTACGTTTCCTGGTGCACATCTGATCCCCAACATCGCTCCAGCAAGTCGCAGCCGGCAACTCCTGCACCCCTGGGCATAGCGTCCCCTGTCTCACCTCCAGGGGGCGTTCTGCACTCGAGTCGCAAGGGAAGCCCTCTCGGCACTTCGGCCTCTGGTAAGGTACGTGACAGACGCCCAGGCTCCTTGACGCCTAAGGCCACGTTAGATAAGAATCAACCCACCGTGTCTTTTGAAGACACAATCACAGGGAAAACATACAAACTCTGTGTAAGGTTGGAACATGAACCAAGGACTCCCAGTGCTAACCACTGGGCCCCCACCCTCGAGGAGCTTACACTTTAAAGTCCCTATTTCACATGCCGGGGTCACTTCCCACAACAGACAATTAACCCACTACTGTGGCTTTGGATATACAAGCACAGGGAGAACAGACAAAATAGACGCAGGTAGTGCCCTGGTTGGGATATGAGCCAAGGACACCAGTGTCACAAGGCAGAACTGCTAATCACTGAGCCACTTCCCTTGAGGTACTTACAGTCTAAGGATCCTATCTCAAAGACATGGTGGTGGGTTAACTGGCACCTGGCCACTTTGGACAGGAGCCAGTTACCCACCACCAAGTCCTTGGAAACACAAGCCCAGGTAGGGGAGGGCTGGGCAGGGGGGCAGGGTGGAAATTGCCTCCCAGGCCTCCCTAACTTATGTTCAAAATGCCTGCTACCATTTTATTTTTTATTCTGGTCTTGGAAGTCAGGCCAACCTCTAGCATTCCAAGAGTTGTAGTCCACGCTTAAAGCTCCCGGTGGGTGAAAAACAGAGCAGCGCAGAGGAAACTACAACTCCCTGGGACTGGATTCTTGGAAGCAGGCAGAGGCAGGACGATGCCAGGGAGTCGGGACACAGGGCTGCAGGGCTGGGCGCTGCCTGAAACTTGACCCAGGACGGACCAGGAGCATTACCCCCCCCCAGGAGGTCGTGGCATGCAAGGACCTGCTAAGATCACGGAAGTGAGAGACCCTGACACCCCTAGCTGACCCCCATCCCCCCTATACGCCCCATGTAACCTGCCCCAGTGATCAGGCTGCATTGATGGGCACTGGTGAGGCTGCATTGAAAAATCAGATGGGCCATGGATAGTGAGCTGATTCAGCGGTTCAATGGGCCACTCGACTGGACTTGCCCCCCAGGCCCAAGGCTGCCAGCCCTCCCCTGAGCCCAGGGGAGGACATACTAACTCCATGCAAGTAGTGTCCAGGTTTGGATATAAACCAAGCACCCCATTGTCACAAGGCAGGACTGCTAACCACTAAGATGGGATCCCGGCCCTTGAGAACCTTAAGTCAAAATCTCGCTCTTGAGGACCTTACAATTTAAGGTCACCAAATCACATACTGCCAATAAACCTCCCACCATGTCTTTGGAGATACAACTCCATGCAGGTAGTGCCCTGGTTTGGATATGACCAAGGACCCCAGTGTTGCAAGACAGGACTGCTATCCATCAAGCCACTGTGGTGAGACCCCACCCTCGAGGACCTTACGCTCTAAGGTCCCTATCTCACATACTGGGGCTACTTTGGACAGAAGTGAACTAACGTACCACCATGTCTTTGGATATACACTCAGAGGGAGAACATCCAAACTCCAGGCAGGTAGGTGTTTCAGTCCAGGAGAGGAGCTGGTACAACTGGGCAAGACGGAAGGGAAGGATGGAGTTCCGCTTTAAGCCGCCTGTTGGTTTGCGAGTTAAATTTGCAGCAGAAAAGGAGCGGAGGAGACAGATGAGTGACGGGAATCTTCTAGACTCGATCAGAGGCCGACAGAAATCCATATTTATGAGTGATTAGCAGCACAAGATTAATTTAGCATGCAAATCAAAAACGAGCTGATGAATTGATTCCTCTGATTTGAATCTATTGACTTGTTAATCAAACGCCTCCTGGTACTCGGGATAAATATATTCCATACCGGAAGGGAGAATTAGAATACAGACGCTGCAAACAGGCAGGAACAGGATCCAATAGCACAGGAGGTCTCCTGCAACCATAGTACCGGAGGCCTCCTGCAACCATAGTACCGGAGGTCTCCTGCAACCATAGTACCGGAGGCCTCCTGCAACCATAGTACCGGAGGTCTCCTGCAACCATAGTACCGGAGGCCTCCTGCAACCATAGTACCAGAGGTCTCCTGCAACCATAGTACCGGAGGCCTCCTGCAACCATAGTACCGGAGGTCTCCTGCAACCATAGTACCGGAGGCCTCCTGCAACCATAGTACCGGAGGTCTCCTGCAACCATAGTACCGGAGGCCTCCTGCAACCATAGTACCGGAGGCCTCCTGCAACCATAGTACCGGAGGTCTCCTGCAACCATAGTACCGGAGGCCTCCTGCAACCATAGTACCGGAGGCCTCCTGCAACCATAGTACCGGAGGCCTCCTGCAACCATAGTACCGGAGGCCTCCTGCAACCATAGTACCGGAGGCCTCCTGCAACCATAGTACCAGAGGTCTCCTGCAACCATAGTACCGGAGGCCTCCTGCAACCATAGTACTGGAGGTCTCCTGCAACCATAGTACCGGAGGCCTCCTGCAACCATAGTACCGGAGGTCTCCTGCAACCATAGTACCGGAGGTCTCCTGCAACCATAGTACCGGAGGACAGATGCAACCATAGTACCGGAAGACGGATGCAACCATAGTACCGGAGGACAGATGCAACCATAGTACCGGAGGTGTCCTGCAACCATAGTACCGGAGGTCTCCTGCAACCATAGTACCAGAGGTCTTCTGCAACCATAGTACCAGAGGTCTCCTGCAACCATAGTACCGGAGGTCTCCTGCAACCATAGTACCGGAGGCCTCCTGCAACCATAGTACCGGAGGCCTCCTGCAACCATAGTACCGGAGGTCTCCTGCAACCATAGTACCGGAGGCCTCCTGCAACCATAGTACCGGAGGCCTCCTGCAACCATAGTACCGGAGGCCTCCTGCAACCATAGTACCGGAGGCCTCCTGCAACCATAGTACCGGAGGTCTCCTGCAACCATAGTACCGGAGGTCTCCTGCAACCATAGTACCGGAGGCCTCCTGCAACCAAAGTACCGGAGGTCTCCTGCAACCATAGTACCGGAGGCCTCCTGCAACCATAGTACCGGAGGCCTCCTGCAACCATAGTACCTGGAAGCCTCCTGCAACCATAGTACCGGAGGCCTCCTGCAACCATAGTACCGGAGGCCTCCTGCAACCATAGTACCGGAGGCCTCCTGCAACCATAGTACCGGAGGCCTCCTGCAACCATAGTACCGGAGGCCTCCTGCAACCATAGTACCGGAGGCCTCCTGCAACCATAGTACCTGGAAGCCTCCTGCAACTATAGTACCGGAGGACAGATGCAACCATAGCACTGAATATATATATATAAAATTATATTTCTTTATTTTTCTGTTCTATTGTATTCTCTTTGGAAATTGGAAAACGATTTAAATTTGAAAAAATTGAATTGATTCGATATATAAATAGAATAGAAAATAAAGAGATAGAATTGGAAAATATATACACACAGTACAGACCAAAAGTTTGGACACACCTCATTCAAAGAGTTTTCTTTATTTTCATGACTATAAAAATTGTAGAGTCACACTGAAGGCATCAAAACTATGAATGTAACACATGTGGAATTCTGAATAATTGAGGGTTAATCCGCGGTAGGACTGGGGATATGAGCTGCTGCCATCTATATAATCTCTCAAAGAGGGATGGGATGTTGAGTTGATGTTAGTTACAGATAATTGGCGCTGCTATATGGATGTGATGTATATTTCTTCGTGTCGGGTACTTGTAGCGGAAGAGTTTATTGGAAACAAAACTCGCCGTTTCACCAAGTGATCCCTTCTTGCTGATAATCCCTCAAAGGGAAAAAGAGGGCACTTTATGATGTGCTCATGTGATCATAATAATAATTGCCTTATGGAAATTGGTGTTATTGATGGCTGCTGTATATATTTTATATTTTGTGGAGCCTAGTATAAAGTGTAGTGTTGACACCTCAGTGATTTTGTTGTGCCAATTTCAGTGTTGTGGTGTGCAGTGCTAGGTGCTATAAGATAAAGGAAAAACACTAGATACCCATATAGTATTCAAAGTGATGTTGGCTGAGAGGAAATGGTGGTGCCCTATACCCTTAAGTGTATGTGATCCACTCAGTGTGGTCAAAAAAAGAAATAAGACATTTTCTGAAATAAGGCTCAGTAGTGTGATATATTCTTCCCTATATACAAATAATGGTGATGAAGATGGGCTAAGATAAATAAATAAATAAAGTGACGTTTAAAATATATAACAGAAAAACCTTGCTGGTAAATTACAATATGCAATGGTCAGCTGGTGCCTGAGCTGACATATGGTTACAATATGTTTTAATCAGGTAATAACCGTATAGTTTTATATATATTTTTATATTCATCCGTGACGTGGTAGGTAACTTCAGTAAAGTGCTGCGTGGTCAACTCGGATGTTGGTACCAAATATTGCACTACAATTGACAGCGAGAGTTCCAGTTATCCCCCCACATGTATCCCCTCTTACCAGATTGTAGTCCCCTCAGCGGGGGTGTAGAGCCTTGGGGATCAGTGGGTAGTTGCTGTTTACCAACCTCTGTAAGTGGCGGTACGTAGTGGGTTAACTTTCTGGATGTTGGATCAGTCGCCGTGCTTGATGTTTCCTGGGTTGTTAATTATCTACCAATACCCTGTTGTTCCAATTTGGAAACGGGTTTACAATAAAAGTCACCAGGAAGTATTACACTATGAGGATTTCTCTTTTTCTTGCCTCCTCATAACCACTGCCATCTCCCTTGGAGCCATTGATCACAACCCAGGAAACATCAAGCACGGCGACTGATCCAACATCCAGAAAGTTAACCCACTACCAGGGGCGGACTGACCATTGGGACTTTCGGGCACTGCCCGAGGGCCCCATGCCACTAGGGGGCCCCATCAGGGTTGCCAGGCTCAATAAAACCAGGGACAGTATGTAAAAATCTGTGTTTTTTTTACATCTGTCCCTGCTATGTCTTAAATTGACATGCTTTTAATATGAAAATCCTGTCTCTGCACCGCCTCCTGGCATGGTGGCCATCTGTAAGCTTAGGGGCCCCATAATCTTCTATTGCCCCGGGGGACCCATGGGTTGTCAGTCCACCCCTGCCCACTACGTACCGCCACTTACAGAGGTTGGTAAACAGCAACTACCCACTGATCCCCAAGGCTCTACACCCCCGCTGAGGGGACTACAATCTGGTAAGAGGGGATACATGTGGGGGGATAACTGGAACTCTCGCTGTCAATTGTAGTGCAATATTTGGTACCAACATCCGAGTTGACCACGCAGCACTTTACTGAAGTTACCTACCACGTCACGGATGAATATAAAAATATATATAAAACTATACGGTTATTACCTGATTAAAACATATTGTAACCATATGTCAGCTCAGGCACCAGCTGACCATTGCATATTGTAATTTACCAGCAAGGTTTTTCTGTTATATATTTTAAACGTCACTTTATTTATTTATTTATCTTAGTCCATCTTCATCACCATTATTTGTATATAGGGAAGAATATATCACACTACTGAGCCTTATTTCAGAAAATGTCTTATTTCTTTTTTTTGACCACACTGAGTGGATCACATACACTTAAGGGTATAGGGCACCACCATTTCCTCTCAGCCAACATCACTTTGAATACTATGGGCCAGATTCAGGTAGATGGGAGCATCTTTGCTCTGGAGTAACGCTTCTCATTTGCGTTGCGCTGCAGAAATTTTAGGAGCAAGTGCTGTTATTCAGGAAGCACTTGCTCCTAAAGTTGCGGCAGCGCATCGCAAATGAGCCGGCGGAATTCAAATTGGGCGGGTACGGGGCGTGTAGTATGCTAACTACGCGCGATCCCGCCGCCAACGTACTGCGCATGCGTCGAGTGTCAAAACATCCCCGTGCGCATGCTCCAAAATCTGTGAATGAACGTCAATGACGTCACATTCCCATTCATGACCGTTTTACGCAAGCGACGTTTTTTTTTTTTTTCCCGACGCGATGACGACGCCTATACCTAACATAGGATACTCCAGCCCCATGTAGGTATATCTATGCGCCGCGTATCCCGTCCGGAAACGTCGTATCGTCATTGCGTCGCGCCGGATTTCGATCGTGAATTGCCGATTTCCGCTCATTAACATATTTTTTGAGCGTAAATCGGCGGGAACGCCCCCGGCGCCATTTTTAAGTTGAAGTAACGATGCGATGGCGAAACTCAGTTACGCTGCTCGCATCGGAACTTCAACCCGGCGTTTCTTGTTTTCTGGTTACAGAAAACAGAAACGCCGGCTCAAAGTCACAGTTAGGCTGGCGGATCACTGGATCCGCCAGCCTAACTCTTCGTGAATCTGGCCCTATATGGGTATCTAGTGTTTTTCCTTTATCTTATAGCACCCAGCACTGCACACCACAACACTGAAATTGGCACAACAAAATCACTGAGGTGTCAACACTACACTTTATACTAGGCTCCACAAAATATAAAATATATACAGCAGCCATCAATAACACCAATTTCCATAAGGCAATTATTATTATGATCACATGAGCACATCATAAAGTGCCCTCTTTTTCCCTTTGAGGGATTATCAGCAAGAAGGGATCACTTGGTGAAACGGCGAGTTTTGTTTCCAATAAACTCTTCCGCTACAAGTACCCGACACGAAGAAATATACATCACATCCATATAGCAGCGCCAATTATCTGTAACTAACATGTGGAATTCTATACATAACAGAAAAGTGTGACACAACTGAAAATCTGTCATATTCTAGGTCCTTTTGCAGCAGACATATCTCTAGAACAGCCGTCACTAAATGGCGGCCCGCGGTCCGAGTCCGGCCCGCATGACACTTCTGCCCGGACCGCCAGTATAGTTAGAAATTGCAGCGCTGGTTTGCTGGGATCGCGGGTTTCCCCAGCAACCAGTGACGATGCCAGTGTGCGCCCGCCCCCTGCTCCTCACTGCAGGTCCTGGAAGTAAACAAGCGCGTACAGCGGCGAGTAGGGGCGTGACGTCACGTTCCTTCACCCGTCCCCCTGCAGCTCGTAGTCCACTCCTTGCCAACATTGCAAGTAGGGGCCACGCCTGTCTTCACGTCACTTGAGTGCCCCGCCCCCTGCTGCTCCTGATTCCCGGGTCCACTCCTGGCTCTCCTAGAGGCGTGACGTCCCGTGTGCATCCCGCCCCCTGCAACTTGTTCCCGGTCCCAGTTCTTTACCCTGCATTCTAGGTATGTGGCATATGTTAACGGTGACGCTGATGGGCACTTTTTTTTATGTTAAGGGGCACGCTGATGGGTATATTTTTAAATTGTACGCTGATGGGCATATTTTATGTTAAGGGGCACTCTGATGGGCACAAAACTTTTATGTCAAGGGGCACGCTGATGGGTATATTTTTAATGTGCGCACTGATGAGCATATTTTTTTAAGAGGCACACTGATGGACACATTTTGTTGAGCCCATCAGAGTGCCCCTTAACATAAAATATGCCTATCAGCGTACACATTAAAAATATACCAATCAGCGTTTCCCTTAACATAAAAGTTTTGTTGTGCCCATCAGAGTGCCCCTTAACATAAAATTTGCCCATCAGTGTACACATTAAAAATATACCAATCAGCGTGCCCCTTAACATAACAGTTTTGTTGTGCCCATCAGAGTGCCCCTTAACATAAAATTTGCCCATCAGAGTGTCCCTTATTTTATGTTAAGGGGCACAATGATGAGCACATTTTATGTTAAGGGGCACTGTGATGGGGACACCTGATGTAAAGGGGAGCTGTGATGGGGACACCTGATGTAAAGGGGCACTGTGATGGGGACACCTGATGTAAAGGGGCACTGTGATGGGGACACCTGATGTAAAGGGGCACTGTGATGGGGACACCTGATGTAAAGGGGCACTGTGATGGGGACACCTGATGTAAAGGGGCACTGTGATGAGGACACCTGATGTAAAGGGGCACTTTGATGGGAACACCTGATGTAAAGGGGCACTGTGATGGGGACACCTGATGTAAAGGGGTGCTGTGATAGGGACACCTGATGTAAAGGGGCGCTGTGATGGGGACACCTGATGTAAAGGGGCGCTGTGATGGGGACACCTGATGTAAAGGGGGGCTGTGATGGGGACACCTGATGTAAAGGGGGCTGTGATGGGGACACCTGATGTAAAGGGGGCTGTGATGGGGACACCTGATGTAAAGGGGGCTGTGATGGGGACACCTAATGTAAAGGGGGCTGTGATGGGGACACCTGATGTAAAGGGGGCTGTGATGAGGACCCCCGATTTAAAAGAGCACTGTGATGGGGACACCTGGTGTATAGGGGCACTGTGATGGGGACACCTGATGTAAAGGGGCACTGTGATGGGGACACCTGATGTAAAGGGGGGCTGTGATGGGGACACCTGATGTAAAGGGGGGCTGTGATGGGGACACCTGATGTAAAGGGGGGCTGTGATGGGGACACCTGATGTAAAGGGGGGCTGTGATGGGGACACCTGATGTAAAGGGGGGCTGTGATGGGGACACCTGATGTAAAGGGGGGCTGTGATGGGGACACCTGATGTAAAGGGGGGCTGTGATGGGGACACCTGATGTAAAGGGGGGCTGTGATGGGGACACCTGGTGTAAAGGGGCGCTGTGATGGGGACATGTGATGTAAGGAAGCACTGTGATGTGAAAATGGGGACTTGAGTTTCGGACCTCGGCCCAAAGAAAATTTTAGTGACCGGACCTCCTTGAATTTTAATTCAAGACCCCTGCTCTAGAAGAACTGATAAGAGGAGACTGTGTGAATCCGGCCTTCATGGTAGAATATCTGCTAGGAAACCACTGCTAAAGAAAGGCAACAAGCAGAAGAGACTTGTTTGGGGTAAAGAACACAAGGAATGGACATTAGACCAGTGGAAATCTGTGCTTTGGTCTGATGAGTCCAAACTTGAGATCTTTGGTTCCAACCACCGTGTCTTTGTGCGACGCAGAAAAGGGGAACGGATGGACTCTACATGCCTGGTCCCCACTGTGAAGCATGGAGGCGGAGGTGTGATGGTGTGGGGGTGCTTTGCTGGTGACACTGTTGGGGATTTATACTGGACCAGCATGGCTACCACAGCATCTTGCAGCGGCATGCTATTCCATCCGCTTTGCGTTTAGTTGGACCATCATTTATTTTTCAACAGGACAATGACCCCAAACACACCTCCAGGCGGGGGAAGGGCTATTTGACCAAGAAGGAGAGTGATGGGATGCTGCGCCAGATGACCTGGCCTCCACAGTCACCAGACCTGAACCCAATGGAGATGGTTTGGGGTGAGCTGGACCGCAGAGTGAAGGCAAAAGGGCCAACAAGTGCCGAGCAGCTCTGGGAACTCCTTCAAGACTGTTGGAAGAGCATTTCAGGTGACAAGAGAGTGCAAAGCAGTAATCAGAGCAAAATGACCTAACGTATTTTCCAGTGTATAAGACGACTCCCTAATTTTCCAGCCAAAATGTTGGTTTTGTGATATACTCACCGTATAAGACTACCCCCTTCCTACTAGTCATGCCTCGCCTCACGGTGCCACCATTACATGCCAGACTATGCCACTACATGCCAGACTGTGCCCCATTACATGCCAGACTGTGCCCCATTACATGCCAGACGGTGCCCCATTACATGCTAGACGGTGCCCCATTACATGCCAGACGGTGCCCCATTACATGACCAGACTGTGCCCCATTACATGACCAGACCTGCCTCATCACATGACCAGACCTGCCCCATCACATGACCAGACCTGCCCCATTACATGACCAGACTGTGCCCCATTACATGCCAGACCTGCCCCATTACATGACCAGACTGTGCCCCATTACATGCCAGACCTGCCCCATTACATGACCAGACCGTGCCCCATTACATGACCAGACCGTGCCCCATTACATGACCAGACCGTGCCCTTACCTTATCCCATGCGAATCGCGGCCGTGTAACCTAACAGCTTACCTTACCAGAATCGCGGCCGTACGATTTTTCAAAAGCCGCGCCTCCGACGTCTTCTGTTCCGTGATAGGCGGAACATTCAGCTTCCCATGAGGCACTGTGTTCAGTGTCCGCCTATCATGGAGGCCCTCTCGTCCGAGGACGAGAGGGCCTCCGTGATAGGCGGACACCAAACACAGGACGAGAGGGCCTCCGTGATAGGCGGACACTGAACACAGGACGAGAGGGCCTCCGTGATAGGCGGACACCGAACACAGGACGAGAGGGCCTCCGTGATAGGCGGACACCAAACACAGGACGAGAGGGCCTCCGTGATAGGCGGACACTGAACACAGGACGAGAGGGCCTCCGTGATAGGCGGACACCAAACACAGGACGAGAGGGCCTCCGTGATAGGCGGACACCAAACACAGGACGAGAGGGCCTCCGTGATAGGCGGACACCGAACACAGGACGAGAGGGCCTCCGTGATAGGCGGACACCAAACACAGGACGAGAGGGCCTCCGTGATAGGCGGACACCAAACACAGGACGAGAGGGCCTCCGTGATAGGCGGACACCAAACACAGGACGAGAGGGCCTCCGTGATAGGCGGACACCAAACACAGGACGAGAGGGCCTCGGTGATAGGCGGACACCAAACACAGGACGAGAGGGCCTCGGTGATAGGCGGACACCAAACACAGGACGAGAGGGCCTCCGTGATAGGCGGACACCAAACACAGGACGAGAGGGCCTCCGTGATAGGCGGACACCAAACACAGGACGAGAGGGTCTCCGTGATAGGCGGACACCAAACACAGGACGAGAGGGCCTCCGTGATAGGCGGACACCAAACACAGGACGAGAGGGCCTCCGTGATAGGCGGACACCAAACACAGGACGAGAGGGCCTCCGTGATAGGCGGACACCAAACACAGGACGAGAGGGCCTCCGTGATAGGCGGACACCAAACACAGGACGAGAGGGCCTCCATGATAGGCGGACACCAAACACAGGACGAGAGGGCCTCCATGATAGGCGGACACCAAACACAGGACGAGAGGGCCTCCGTGATAGGCGGACACCAAACACAGGACGAGAGGGCCTCCGTGATAGGCGGACACCAAACACAGGACGAGAGGGCCTCCGTGATAGGCGGACACCAAACACAGGACGAGAGGGCCTCCGTGATAGGCGGACACCAAACACAGGACGAGAGGGCCTCCATGATAGGCGGACACCAAACACAGGACGAGAGGGCCTCCATGATAGGCGGACACCAAACACAGGACGAGAGGGCCTCCGTGATAGGCGGACACCAAACACAGGACGAGAGGGCCTCCGTGATAGGTGGACACCAAACACAGTGCCTCCTGGGAAGCTGATGGTTTCCGCCCATCACGGAACAGAAGACGTCAGAGGCGCGGCTTTTGAAAAATCGTACGGCCGCGATTCTGGTAAGGTAAGCTGTTAGGTTACCGGCTAGAAAGTCGTCTTATACGCCGGAAAATACGGTAGAATATGACATATTTTCAGTTGTGTCACACTTTTTTGTTATGTATATAATTCCACATGTGTTACTTCATAGTTTTGATGCCTTCAGTGTGACTCTACAATTTTCATAGTCATGAAAATAAAGAAAACTCTTGTAATGAGAAGGTGTGTCCAAACTTTTGGTCTGTACTGTGTATATATATAATACACAAATAGAATAGAAAAATGTATATAATTTTCTATTCTATTTTTTTATTTTCTATTCTATGTGTTATATATATATATATATTATATAGAAAATAAAGAAATAGAATAGAAAAATATATATATTCTCTTTGGAAATTAGAAAACTATTCGAATTCAAAAAGTATTGGAAAACGATCCGAATTTAGTGTTGCTCACGAATATTCGCATTGCGAATATTCGCTACGAATATTGCATATTCGAGTATTCGCGAATAACTCGAATATTGCGGCGAATATTCGCTATGGCGAATATTCGTATTTTTTCAAATTTATTTTTAAAACAGATCACATCCTAGTGATCTCCATCGACGTCTAAAAGCATTGCTGGTATGATTAGAGAGAGACCCTGGGCTGAGTAGCTGATGCCATTCTTTTATGTTGCCGAAAATTCGCATTGCGAATTTTCGGCAACATAAAAGAATCGCATCAGCTACTCGGCCCTTCTTTTGCATCAGAGCCAATCAGAATAACTTGAATATTCGGCAAAAGGAATATCGCGCGATTTTCTTCTCCGGCCTTCTTTTGCCCCCTTATTCTCCTTTCTTTTAAGTAGAGTTAGTGTAGAGTTAGTGTTTAGTGCATATTAGTTTAGTAATACAGGAAATGATCTCCGTTTATGAGAATTTCGCAATCATTTTCGCATTAGCGAAATTTCGCAAATTTTTTTTTGAATAAAATATCACGAATATTCGATATTAGCGAATATTCGCGAATATTCTTCTATATATTCGCGCAGTATCGCGAAATCGAATATGGCGTATTCCGCTCAACACTAGTGATGAGCGGAATACGCCATATTCGATTTTGCGATATTTCGCGAATATTTCGAAGAATATTCGCGAATATTCGTTAATATCGAATATTCGTGATATTTTATAAAAAAAAATAAAAAATTGCGGATGCGAAATTTTACTAATGCGAAATTTCGCGATTTTTTTTTTTTTTTATATAAAATATCACGAATATTCGATATTTATGAATATTCGGTATATTTTATATAAAAAAATTAAAAAAAGCGAAATTTCGCATATGCGAAAGCGAAAATGATTGCGAAATTTCGCTATTTTTTTGGGGATAAAATATCACGAATATTCGATATTTACGAATATTCGCTATATTTTATAAAAAAAAAAAATTGCGAAATTTCGCGAATGAGAAATTGATTGCGAAATTGATTGCGAAATCTATTGCGAAATTTATTGCGAAATTTGAAAAATACGAATATTCGAAATAGCGAATATTCGCCGCGATATTCGAGTTATTCGCGAATACTCGAATATGCAATATTCATAGCGAATATTCGCAATGCGAACATTCGTGAGCAACACTACTCAACACTATCCGAATTTGAATTTTGGCTGAATTTTTATTGGGTTATTTCGGATTCGTTTTAATTTGGTACTATTCTAATTCGGAAATTTGGATACATCCGAATTTAAGAAAAACTGAAAATTTGTCTGAATTTTAATTCGGAATGAGAAAAAAAAAAAAAACGCACATGTCTAATTCACACACATCCAGCATATATATATATATATATATATATATAATATATACTGTACACAGACATACACACGCGTGTGCTTGGGGTGCACACCGGAATGCATTAAACTGCGCTACGATATAATGTTGTGTAATATAAAGGGAAACAATCTTTATAAATATATACATAACATCGTAAATATAATTAGAAACCATCTGTATAAATAAATATAAAGTAGTTACAAAATAACACAAATCTGACCCAAGAGGTCAAACGCAGCAGGTCTGCAGTCCAGAAAGGGGCGGAGTCGTGACAACTTTGTCATTTTTTTTGTATCTGGTGAAGGGTTTATGGGCCTCGTTTTTGTTATTTTTTGTACTCTTTTATATTTACAATCACCGTTGTTTCTATTTATACCGCTCTCCCAGCTGTAACCACTTTCCTCCGCGCTATTTATTTGTTTCAGCTGTCCCAGGCCGAGGCGAGGTTTTTAAAAAATAAAATAAAAAGGACGACTCCCGGGATTTTTTTTTTTTTTTTTATATTTTTCTTTGCTCATTCACTCCATGTTAAAAATAAATAATAGGGGTTTTTTTTTGCACAGATTAATGTTATTTTCATTGACTACGAACAAACCGCGGCACTGACGGGTTTATTTTTCTTTAACATTTTCATTCGTCGCTTTATCAATGGATTTTGGGATGTTTATTGGTGAAACTTTTGAACGTTATTATTGGTCACTTCATTGAATATTTTCTGTATTTTTTTTATTGTATAATGAATGATAATAAGATTTAATAAATATAAATGATATTTTGATAAGTTATTTATTTGCAGATGAGTATTTTAGTAGCACGATATTAATTGGTTTGTTTCACAGTTAACATTGATTTATTTAGTGTGATCACCCCTCCCCCTCCCCCCGGATTTTTCATTTCGTCTGCTGCCAATTTATATTTATTGATTGAATTTTATCTGTGGTGCAAATTTGATATCCCATATATAGCAAAGAGACAGCCCAATCAAGCAAAAATATGTCTCTATATACGGTAGCAAAGAGACAGCTCAATCCAGCAAAGAGACAGCTCAATCCAGCAAAGAGACATCCCCATACAGAAAAGACATCCCTATATAGCAAAGAGACATCCCCCCAGTAAGGAAATAGACAGTCCAATCCAGCAAAGAGACATCCCCATATAGCAAAGAGACATCCCCATATAGCAGTGAGACAGCCCAATCCAGCAAAGAGACATCCCAAGTAAGGAAATAGACAGCCCAATCCAGCAAAGAGACGGCCCAATCCAGCAAAGAGACATCCCCATATAGCAAAGAGACATCCCCATATAGCAAAGAGACATCCCCATATAGCAAAGAGACATCCCCATATAGCAAAGAAACATCCCCATATAGCAAAGAAACATTTCCATTTATAAAAAAGACAGCTCAATCCATCAAAGAGACTTCCCCATATAGCAAAGAGACAGCCCAATCCAGCAAAGAGACATTCCCATTTATGAAAAAGACAGCCCAATCCAGCAAAGAGACTTCCCCATATAGCAAAGAGACAGCCCAATCCAGCAAAGAGACAGTCCCAGTTCGGAAATAGACAGCCCAATCCAGCAAAGAGATTTCTCTATATAGCAAAGAGACAGTCCAATCCAGCAAAGAGACATCCCCATATAGGAAAGAGACAGTCCAATCCAGCAAAGAGATGTCCCCATATAGTAGAGAGACAGCCCAATCCAGCAAAGAGACAGTCCCAGTAAGGAAATAGACAGCCCAATCCAGCAAAGATACTTCCACATATAGCAAAGAGACAGCCCAATCCAGCAAAGAGACATTCCCATTTATGAAAAAGACAGCCTAATCCAGCAAAGAGACTTCCCCATATTGCAAAGAGACAGCCCAAACCAGCAAAGAGACAGTCCCAGTAAGGAAATAGACAGCCCAATACAGCAAAGAGATGTCCCCATATAGCAAAGAGACAGCCCAATTCAGCAAAAAGACAGCCCCAGTAAGGAAATAGACAGCCCAATCCAGCAAAGAGACAGCCCAATCCAGCAAAGAGACAGCCCCATATAGCAAAGAGACAGCTCCATATAGCAAAGAGACATTTCCATTTATAAAAAAAAAGACAGCCCAATCCAGCAAAAAGACTTTCCCATATAGCAAAGAGACAGCCCAATCCAGCAAAAAGACATTCCCATTTATGAAAAAAACAGCCTAATCCAGCAAAGAGACTTCCCCATATTGCAAAGAGACAGCCCAATCTAGCAAAGAGACATTCCCATTTATGAAAAAGACAGCCTAATCCAGCAAAGAGACTTCCCCATATTGCAAAGAGACAGCCCAAACCAGCAAAGAGACAGTCCCAGTTAGGAAATAGACAGCCCAATACAGCAAAGGGATCTCTCTATATAGCAAAGAGACATCCCCATATAGCAAAGAGACAGTCCAATCCAGCAAATAGATGTCCCCATATAGTAGAGAGACAGTCCAATCCAGCAAAGAGACTTTGCCATATAGCAAAGAGACAGCCCAATCCAGCAAAAATACATTCCCATTTATGAAAAAGACAGCCCAATCCAGCAAAGAGACGTCCCCATATAGCAAAGAGACAGCCCAACCCAGCAAAGAGACAGCCCCAATTAGGAAATAGACAGCCCAATCCAGCAAAGAGACTTCCCCATATAGCAAAGAGACATCCTTGTATATTCAAAGAGACACCCCAATCCAAAAAAAGAGACCTCTCAATCCAGCATACACATCCCCATATACTCAGCAAAGAGACACCTCAATCCAGCAAGGAAATGTTGAAGTATCTTCCTGACAATCATTAGAACTGAAGAAGTGGATTGGAGAAGAGATGAAACATCTTCTACATTGGAGGCCAAGTCCAGTTGACTGCGATGAACCTCTTACTGGCTGTGACCCGGATCCATGAGAACCTTCACATAGATCTGGACTTGTATCCTGCTTGTGTTACAGGTTTATTTTTTTAAATTATTTATTTATTTCACCTTTTTTTTTTTTGTGGTTGAACTGGATGGACTTGTGTCTTTTTTCAACCTGACTAACTAACTATGTAACAATTTAAAAACATATATAATAATAATTAGACAAAAAAATAATTGAACATTTTAAAATGTTAAACTAAATTCTAATGGTAAAACTAATGAAAAAAATAAAATAAAAAAACGAATGCCCAGGCCTTTATTTATTTTTTTACTGCAGACCCATTGAACTTTGGAGCAGAATTTGGAATCTGACGATAATCAGGCCAGATTGCTACTAGCGGGACCATCTGCATCCCCCCCCCCCCCCCCCCGGGAGACGATAATGTGAATTTTTTGCATTCAATTTCCAATTTCCAAGGGTCCTTTGAGGTGAGTTGGCATTATAAGGGAGAATTTGTCTTGTAAAAGCCGTACCATCCGCCACAAGGCCCTTCAGGATATCTGGCAAACAACACTCCAGAAGGATAAGATTTCACGGTGTTAAACAGAGATAACAAGCCATAGACAGGGCCTCTTTGATATTATTACAAGACCCCCCCCGGGAGCTGCCCTCAGTCCAAACCCAAGTGGCTTCTGGCAGAGATCTGCGTGTGAAGATGGCCCAGAGACATAGACAAGAGTGGAGGGGCAGAGAACGCAAGAGACCGCAAGAAACCGCAAGAGACCGCAAGAAACCGCAAGAAAGAGCAAATGTATCTCCTATGTATCCCTGTATGTGTATATTATTTATTACAGGTGTTTATATATATATAGTACAGGGCTCGAAATTTCAAGTCCTGAGCTACTAGCCAGGCCTTAAGTGTAACTTGCCACCAGTTGACCCAACCAATCCCTACCCTGCACCACCCCTAATTCCGCCCCTAAACACGCCCTCATAAATTATCTCATGAAATGACACTTACATGTTTTATGCAGAATTAAGTTACAAACTTTATCAGTGCAGCCACACCTGTGCCTACCATTACGGCCTCTGCTCACTGTGCCCACCATTACGGCCTCTGCTCACTGTGCCCACCATTGCGGCCTCTGCTCACTGTGCCCACCATTGCAGCCTTAACTCACTGTGCCCACCACTGCAGCCTCTGCTCACTGTGCCCACAATTGCAGCCTTTACTCACTGTGCCCACCATTGCACCCTCTGCTCACTGTGCCCACCATTGCAGCCTTAACTCACTGTGCCCACCACTGCAGCCTTTGCTCACTGTGCCCACCATGGCGGCCTCTGCTCACTGTGCCCACCATTGTGGCTTCTGCTCACTGTGCCCACCACTGCAGCCTCTGCTCACTGTGCCCACCATTGCAGCCTTTACTCACTGTGCCCACCATTGCAGCCTCTGCTCACTGTGCCCACCATTGCAGCCTTAACTCACTGTGCCCACCACTGCAGCCTCTGCTCACTGTGCCCACCATTGCGGCCTCTGCTCATATTGTAACAGGGGTCTGATCTGTGTCAGAGAGATTTGTAAGAGAGAGAACAGGATTTACACAGTTGTGTTATCTCTGAACTGGCACCTCAAAAAAAAAAAAAAATACAGCAAAAGTGGAAATATGCTTTAATTTCGGCCTTGTAGGAGAAGCAAAAGCGCAAATAAATTTCACAGTTTGCCTCTGAGTCAGTCACAGAGGTGTAGATAAGACGGATTGGGGAGTCAAACCCCCCCCAGAGCGTCAGTAGTGAGGCAGACAACATTGAAACAGGGTGCACACCCAAAGCTGTACTGGGGTGAGTGATCTGTATTGGGAGGGGAGAGATTTGTACTGGGGTGGGTGATCTGTACTTGGAGGGGGGGGGGGATATGTTCTGGGGGTGGAATCTGTACTGTGAAGAGCTGTACTGGGATGGGAGATCTGTATTGGGAGGGGAGGAATCTGTACTGAGGTGGGAGATCTGTATTGGGGGGGGAGAGAGATATGTATGGGATGAGTAATCTGTACTTGGAGGGGGAGAGCTGTGCTAGAGGGAGAAATCTATACTGTGATGGGGGGGGGGCTGTACTGGTGGTGGGGGATCTGTACTGGTGAGAGCTGTACTGCAGTGGGAGATCTGTTTTGGGAGGGGAGTGATCTGTACTGGGGGTGGGATCTGTACTGGGTGGGAGATCTGTATTGGAAGGGGGAGATCTGCACTTAAAAGGGGGTGAGATCTGTACTTGGAGATCTGTACTGGGGAAATCTGTACTGGGGTGGGTGATTTGTACTGGGAGGGGGAAGAGCTGTACTGTGTGTGTGTAAGGGGGGGGGATTTGTATTGTGATAGGAGATCTATTCTGGGAGAGAGGAGATCTGTACTGGTGAGGGTGATGTGTACTGGGGACAGTTGTATTGGGGTGGGAGACCTGTACTGGGAGGGGCTGAGATCTGTACTGGGGATATATGTATTGGGGGAGATCTGTACTGGTGGAGGGATCTGTACTTGTGTGGTGTATCTTTACTTGGAGGGGGAAGATCTGTACTGGGGGTGGGATCTGTAGTGGGGAAATCTGAACTGGGGTGGGAGATCTGTACTTGGGGGGTTAGACCTGTACTGGGTAGATCTGTACTGGTGTGGGAGATCTGTACTTGGGGGTAAGACCTGTACTGGGTAGATCTGTACTGGGGTAGGAGATCTGTACTTGGGGGGTAAGACCTGTACTGGGTAGATCTGTACTGGGGTGGGAGATCTGTACTTGGGGGGTTAGACCTGTACTGGGTAGATCTGTACTGGTGTGGGAGATCTGTACTTGGGGGTAAGACCTGTACTGGGTAGATCTGTACTGGGGTAGGAGATCTGTACTTGGGGGTAAGACCTGTACTGGGTAGATCTGTACTGGGGTGGGAGATCTGTACTTGGGGGGTAAGACCTGTACTGGGTAGATCTGTACTGGGGTGGGAGATCTGTACTTGGGGGTAAGACCTGTACTGGGTAGATCTGTACTGGGGTAGGAGATCTGTACTTGGGGGTAAGACCTGTACTGGGTAGATCTGTACTGGGCTGGGAGATCTGTACCTGGAGGGTAAAGAGTTGTACTGCAGAGGGAGATTTTTTATTGAGATAGGAGATCTATACTGAGAGAGGGGAGGTCTGTACTGGGGTGGGGGATCTGTACTGGGGGGTAAGACCTGTATTGGGTAGATCTGTACTGGGAACAGTTGTTTTGGGGTGGGAGATCTGTACTGGGAGGGGAAAGAGCTGTCCTGGGGGGGATTTTTATTGGGATAGGAGATCTATACTGAGAGAGAGGAGATCTGTACGGGTGGGAGTGATCTGTACTGGGGACAGTTGTATTGGGTCAGAGATTTGTACTGGGGATAGCTGTATTGGGAGGATCTCTACTGGTGGAGGGATCTGTACTCGGGTGGTTTATCTTTACATGGAGGGGGGAGATCTGTATCGGGGGTGGGATCTGTACTGGGGAAATCTGTACTGGGGTCTTAGATCTGTACTGGGGACAGTTGTATTGGGATGGGAGATCTGTAATGTGAGGGGAAGGAGCTGTAAGGGTGACAACTGTCTTGGGGGAGATCTGTACTGGGGATCCTGCTTGTGGCACAGTAATGAATGTTTTTTGGGTACAAGGACCATGCCATCTGTAACCATGTACACAGTGTGTATTCTCAAGTCCCTTCCAGTGCCCAAGGCTGAACCCCACCAAGAGAAACACGATCTTCAGTCTAGCACCCCTCCACACCATTGTATTGGCTCTCCATGGACTTGGCCTTCTAATTCCTTTGAGCACACTGACGCGGTTATCGTTTCTCCGGTGGAGGAAAATCCTTGAAGTCCGAGTTCTCGTAGATCCTCGTAGATGACATTTTATAGAAAATCGGAAATAATGTGTTCATATTTGTTGGGTTTCCGGATGACGGAGATAGGACACCAAACCTCAATAAATCGCAGTCACCGATGAGCTGCAAATCTTCTTCATTCTTCACATGGAGGCCACAAATGGTAATGGAGGCGGAGCCAAAATATTTGTGCGATTTCTTCACTACGATGGCAATCTTTATAATTAGGTGTCAGTGAGGATCGTCCAGTTGTGCAAAATGTTTTCCATTGACGGAAGAGAACGTGCAATGATTAATTTGATGCCATTTAAATGCGGAGAGCTCAGCTATCTCTCGGCCGTCACCCTTCTTGGCATGGAGTGCCCGCCATACAAATGCCATGACATGTCCTGGATGGACCATGCGGGTGACAGGTGAAAAAAAAAATGTAAAGAATAAAGAGAGAGAGTGACGGAAACTTCCACCCAGAAGAGAGAAATCCTATTAGGGCCGTGACATCCAACTCTCAGAAACTAATTACATTTCAGCTATCTTTGGCCCGGATCGGCCCGGGCGCGGCGCCCGCTATTCAGACTTGGCGGACCGGAGCCGAGAAAATTGTGCATTTTGGAAATGTGATTTCCTATTACTCAAAACCGGGATTTTATCCTTGTTATTAATAGGCTTAGCGACCGAGCGGCTGCTGGGAAGAGCGGCAACACCGGCGCACCGGTGATAGAGAGAGAAAGGGATGCCAGTCTGGGGACCGGGTTTACTTAACGATATAACTGTGATGGGTCTGTCTGGGGCCAAAGGGAGAATTCGGGGTCAACTGATGCCAGGGGCAACACCAGGGGAGAGGTATGGTATGCCGACTGGGTAAGACAACCATACAGAGAAGGAGAAACAATATTAATATTACATTACAAATAAATATTATTTATTATAACTATTATTGATAAAAAAAGACAATAATATAATATTATATAATCAATAATAATAGTGTAACAATAATAATTACATGTTATCTACATTATTATTTTTTTTATTACATATATATCTCTCTCTCTCTCTCTCTATCTATCATATATATATATATATATATATATATATATATATATATATATAGAGAGAGAGAGAGAGAGAGAGAGAGAGAGAGAGAGAGAGAGAGAAATAGATATATATTAGAAATAATAATGTAGGTAATACATAATTATTATTATATATTAATAATTACATAATAATATAATAAGTCTGAATATATATATTATTACTATCATTAATAATGATGATAATCACACAAATAATAATTACATATTATAAAACATAATTATATTATTTATATTATTATGATTAATATTATGTACAATAATAGTAGTGATAATAATTACAATATATATATATATATATAAATATATATATATATATATATATATATATATATATATAAATATATATATATATATATATATATATATATATATATATATATATATATATATATACACACACACATACACACACACACACACACTATTTTTATATAATATTTATTTAAGAATAATATTAAAATAGTTATGTATATAATTTAAATTTATTATTATTATTACTACTGTATTTGTTATTATTGTGATTATTATTATTAATAATAATAATATTAATTACTAATAATCAAAATAAATATAATAAAAATAATTACAATATTAATAAAAATAATTTCATGTTATATACATAATTTAATGTTATTCTTAAATATATCTTATATAAAACTAGTTATAACTTTATAGCTTAATGGTATTATTACCCGTTCATCAGGGTCCCCATTAATGTCCCCCCTTACATCAGGTTTCCCTTCAGAGCCCCATCAGAATCCCCTTTTACATCAGGGTCCCCATCAAAGCCCCCATTAGAGGTTCCCCTTATATCAGAATCCCCGCCAACATTAGGATCCCCATCAACACCCCCATCAGAGCCACTATCAGTGTCCCCCTTACACCCAGGTCCCTCATCAATGCCCCCCTTATATCAGATTCCCCTTCAGAGCCCTATACGAGTCCCACCTCTTACATCAGTGTCCCCGTCAAAGCCCCCATTAGAGTTCCCTCACATATCAAGGTCCCCCTCTTACATCAGGATCCCCATTATTCCCCCTTACATCATGTTCCCCTTTAGAGCCCCATCAGAATCCCCTTTGGCATCAAAGCCCTGATTAAAGTTCCCATCAGAGTCCCTATCAGAGTACCCCTTTTCCTTAGGGTCCACAGAAGTGTTCCCCCCTTACATTAGTGTCTCAATCAGAGCCCCCATCAATGCCACCCCCCCTTACTGTACATCAAGTTCCCCATCAGAGCTTCCAACAGAATTCCCTCTTACCTCAAAGCCCCCATCAGAGTTCCCCCTTATATATAATGGTCCCCATCTTATGATGGGCCAGATTTCTCCATCGGCCATAGTTTGGAGACCCCAATCCAGACCATCAAGAAAATTGAGGAAACAAAATTGCAACCGCTCCCTTTAGAAGCTTTCAATTCAAGCTGCTGCCCATACTCCTATATGAGGAGAACGCACACACCCCCAGAATGCACGCACCCCCACAACGCACACGCCCCCACAATGCACACACTTTCAGAATGCTCACACCCCCAGAACTCACGCACCCCCACAATGCACACGCCACCAGAACGCTTGCACCCCCAGAATGCACAAACCCCCAGAACGCACGCACCCCCAGAACGCACAGAGCGATGGAAGATGATATAATACATGTGTAACGGAATGGCCCGTGACAGACTGAGATATTCCTATGTCTAGGGTCACCTTATGTCCACTAGGGCCATAGGGTGACAAAGAATCATAATTCATACAGTATATTACAGAAGACATTAATAAGGGACATTAATAATAATTCATGTTTGCAGGATGTCTTCAAATATCAAAAGCAGTTAGCTATTCAATCTGGGCACACATGATTTGGAAAGGTGTTAATTCAGGTCTACAAGACCAGAGTGAGTCATACCTTTGTATAATATGCTATTGAAATATCTTAAGGTGTTGGCTATTCACTGTAAAGACATTCCGTTGAAGGTGTGGATTGCACCCACTCTCACAAGACTCTGCCATTGTGTGACAAAGCTGTCTAGATAACTTATTCAACTAGATGTATGTGTATTATTCAAGGTTAATTGAACCCTATTGATGATACGGTGCCGTCATGTCTAGCTACCAATTAAAGAATTATCCTCAGTGAGTGAATAGGGGGGTGGAGATTGCAATGTCCTGTGATAAACTGCATTATGCTTGAGACTGTATAAGAAGCTGAGAAAATACCAATAAATTGTCATATCTTTGAAGCAAGTGCAGAGCTTGAGTCTCTTCTTGTTTATGGGAATGGATATGGATCGTGTATGCAGTATGGTCGCAGTGTGTCAGATAAGCTTGTCGTGGATGGATGGAAGATCGTAAGCGGTGGTGACCGTTACAACATGTATCATCAGTAAACTTGTATTAGAAATGCACAGGATGGCGCACTCTCCCAGCACAGATCAATAAAACTCATTAAATGCATCTCAGGCTGGCTCTTGGCCCTGTGCGGGAGGACCGGGGGGCCCCGTCTCCTTCGATGCCAACGCAGATCGATGTCAGCAGCCATTCAACAAACATCTTCCAGAGATCTGATTAGTGGGTCTATTGTCATTCGTGAGGAGCGTCAATAAAAACGCAGAGAGATGCCATCTGACAGGAGTGCCCATGGACTGCCCTCCAGGGCGACACAAAAGTGTAGAGAGGAGATGGGAGAGGAAGACGGAAAAAATAAAAGAAGCAGCTGTGCTCTGGATTCTGAACACTGTGCTTCAAGTTTTACATTATAAAGCTGAAGATTAATCTGCTTATATTTTGCCTTCATTGGTTACCCCCTCCCCCCTCATCAACATGATAATGATCTCTCAGTGACACCAATGATGGGACACTATTCCTCCCATTGACACCAATGATGGGACACTATTCCTCCCATTGACACACATGATGGGACACTATTCCTCCCATTGACACAAATGATGGGTCACTATTTGTCCCAGAGATCATCATTATCCGAAGTCCCAGAGATCATCATCATCCAAAGAGCCAGAGATCATGGTCATCCGAAGACCCAGAGATCATCATCATCATCCGAAGACCCAGAGATGATCATCATCATCCGAAGACCCAGAGATCATCATCATCCAAAGACCCAGAGATCATCATCATCCAAAGACCCAGAGATCATCATCATCCAAAGACCCAGAGATCATCATCATCCAAAGACCCAGAGATCATCATCATCCAAAGACCCAGAGATCATCATCATCCAAAGACCCGGAGATCATCATCATCCAAAGACCCAGAGATCATCATCATCCAAAGACCCAGAGATCATCATCATCCAAAGACCCAGAGATCATCATCATCCAAAGACCCAGAGATCATCATCATCCTCCGAAGACCCAGAGATCATCATCATCCAAAGACCCAGAGATCATCATCATCCTCCGAAGACCCAGAGATCATCATCATCCAAAGACCCACAGATTAGACATGTGCAGACTGGAATATTTCGTTTTGTTTTTTCGTTTTCGTTTGGAAAATTAATTTATTTAGTTACTCCCGAAAATCGTTTTGATTTATTTAGTTTTGCGTTGGGGAATAGCTTTCGTCCGAAAATCCAATAATACTTGGTTTCTGTCAAATGGTCAAAAAATATTCGACGGAACGTCGAATCGTTTTGGTTGCTGGTGAATGATCAAAAGAATATTCGACTTAACGTCAAATCTTTACGTCTCATAAATCGAAATCTATTCTCTGTATTGTCTAATCTATTATTTCTATAGTGTCGAATCTTTTCTCTATAATGTCGAAAATGCATTCTAACGAAAACGAATGCACATGTCTACCAGAGATCATCATCATCCTCCGAAGACCCAGAGATCGTCATCATCATCCTCCGAAGACCCAGAGATCATCATCATCCTCCGAAGACCCAGAGATCATCATCATCCTCCGAAGACCCAGATATCATCATCATCCTCCGAAGACCCAGAGATCATCATCATCATCCGAAGACCCAGCGATCATCGTCATCGTCTGAAGACACAGAGATCATCGTAATCATTTGAAGACACAGAGATCATCATCATCATTTGAAGACCCAGAGATCATCATCATCCAAAGACCCAGAGATCATCATCATCCAAAGACCCAGAGATCATCATCATCCAAAGACCCAGAGATCATCATCATCCTCCGAAGACCCAGAGATCATCATCATCCTCCGAAGACCCAGAGATCATCATCCTCCGAAGACCCAGAGATCATCATCATCCTCCGAAGACCCAGAGATCATCATCATCCTCCGAAGACCCAGAGATCATCATCATCCTCCGAAGACCCAGAGATCATCATCATCATCCGAAGACCCAGAGATCATCATCATCCTCCGAAGACCCAGAGATCATCATCATCCTCCGAAGACCCAGAGATCATCATCATCCGAAGACCCAGCGATCATCGTCATCATCTGAAGACACAGAGATCATCGTAATCATCTGAAGACACAGAGATCATCATCATCCGAAGACCCAGAGATCATCATCATCATCATCCGAAGACCCAGAGATCATCATCATCCTCCGAAGACCCAGAGATCATCATCATCCGAAGACCCAGCGATCATCGTCATCATCTGAAGACACAGAGATCATCGTAATCATCTGAAGACACAGAGATCATCATCATCCGAAGACCCAGAGATCATCATCATCCAAAGACCCAGAGATCATCATCATCCAAAGACCCAGAGATCATCATCATCCAAAGACCCAGAGATCATCATCATCCAAAGACCCAGAGATCATCATCATCCAAAGACCCAGAGATCATCATCATCCTCCAAAGACCCAGAGATCATCATCATCCTTCGAAGACCCAGAGATCATCATCATCCTCCGAAGACCCAGAGATCATCATCATCCTCCGAAGACCCAGAGATCATCCTCATCCTCCGAAGACCCAGAGATCATCATCATCCTCCGAAGACTCAGAGATCATTATCATCCTCCGAAGACCCAGAGATCATCATCATCATTTGAAGACCCGGAGATCATCGTCATCATCCGAAGACCCGGAGATCATCGTCATCATCCGAAGACACAGAGATCATCATCATCATCCGAAGACCCAGAGATCATCGCCATCCTCCGAAGACCCAGAGATCATCATCATCATTTCAAGACACAGAGATCATCGTCATCATCTGAAGACACAGAGATCATCGTCATCATCCGAAGACCCAGAGATCATCATCATCATCCGAAGACCCAGAGATCATCATCATCATCCGAAGACCCAGAGATCATCATCATCCAAAGACCCAGAGATCATCATCATCCAAAGACCCAGAGATCATCATCATCCAAAGACCCAGAGATCATCATCATCCAAAGACCCAGAGATCATCATCATCCAAAGACCCAGAGATCATCATCATCCTCCAAAGACCCAGAGATCATCATCATCCTCCAAAGACCCAGAGATCATCATCATCCTTCGAAGACCCAGAGATCATCATCATCCTTCGAAGACCCAGAGATCATCATCATCCTCCGAAGACCCAGAGATCATCATCATCCTCCGAAGACCCAGAGATCATCCTCATCCTCCGAAGACCCAGAGATCATCATCATCCTCCGAAGACTCAGAGATCATTATCATCCTCCGAAGACCCAGAGATCATCATCATCATTTGAAGACCCGGAGATCATCGTCATCATCCGAAGACCCGGAGATCATCGTCATCATCCGAAGACACAGAGATCATCATCATCATCCGAAGACCCAGAGATCATCGCCATCTTCCGAAGACCATCATCATCATCATTTCAAGACACAGAGATCATCGTCATCATCCGAAGACACAGAGATCATCGTCATCATCTGAAGTCACAGAGATCATCGTCATCATCTGAAGACACAGAGATCATCGTCATCATCCGAAGACCCATAGATCATCATCATCATCCGAAGACCCAGAGATCATCATCATCCGAAGACCCAGAGATCATCATCATCCGAAGACCCAGAGATCATCATCATCATCCGAAGACCCAGAGATCATCATCATCATCCGAAGACCCAGAGATCATCGCCATCCTCCGAAGACCCAGAGATCATCATCATCATCCGAAGACCCAGAGATCATCGCCATCCTCCGAAGACCCAGAGATGATCATCATCATCATCCGAGTCATCCAGAGATCTTCCCTCCCCATAGAGCCAGGATGAGGAGAGCCGGAAATAGCTGAGAAAGTCAGCTTAAGTTTGGTGACATTAATTCACGTTTACAAAATGAGTCATGACAGCCGCCACCTGGGGCGGAAATTTCCTTCTCCGACTGACCAGGGGGCTCCCGCGGTTCAGAGCTCGTTGCCAGAACAGCTTATCGCTAAAGTGATCCGGAGTGCAGTATATTTATCTTCTCTGTACAGGTTCTGGGAGAAGGGGACACGGAATGTTCCATTCCTACCTCCAGGATCTAATGAGCTCACCCCCCCCCCCCCCTACATGGCCAGAGAACACACCCAACAAGATCTGTTCTAGATAGATAGAAAGAAAGAAAGCCTTCCCACTATTCTCCCCCTTCTTGCTCTCCTCTACCTTTCTGATCTCCCCCTCCCCTACCCTCTACCTTACTCTCCTCAACCTTCCTGCCCTCCTCCACCTTTTCTTCTCTTCCCCACCTTCTCACTCTCTTCCATCTTCCATGTCTCCTCCACCTTTCCACTCCCTGCTATTTCTGCTCTCCCCTTCCCCTTCTCCAACACTTTCCTACACTTCTTTTTCTGCTCTTCTTCACCTTCCCACACTCCTTCACTTTCCCTCTCTTCTCCACCACCTCTCACTTTCCTCCATCTTCTTCTCACTCTACTCCACCTTGCTGCCCTCTGCTCTTTCCCCTACCTTCCAGCTCTTCCCCCCTTCCCATTCTCCTCTACTTTCCTTCTTTTTCTGCTTTCCTCTACCTCTTCATGGCCACATTTGGTCAATAACGTGAGCCAGAATTCCTGGCCTACATTCAGCCCTCGATTCCCTTTCCGGCAGAAGACTGGGGGCCAAGGATGCATCTTCTACCTTCCCGCTCTTCTCCAGCTTTTTTGCTGGGGGTGCTGCCTGAGGTTGCCAGGGGTTTCCGCAGCCTCCAGGTAGGGAAAGGCATTAAGATAAGAGTAGACTCCAGATTCCAAACCGAACTGGAGCACTCAAGGAGGTCAGGTAGTGGTTCCTGCGGGTGCAATGGGAGGCACATGGCCAAAACACCTCCACGGGACCCTCCACCTAGGGAGACCACATTTCCAAACTTCCATTCAGGGACACACCCTCTCTCTCACCTTCCCACAAAAAAGATGAGAGGGGGCGGGGGGTAATATAGTCTCGGGCAGTGGCGGCTGGTGCTCAAAATTTTTGGGGGGCCTCACTGTGCCCATCACATGCAGCCACTGTGCCACCAAATGCAGCCACTGTGCCATCAATTGTCACCACTGTGCCATGCAACACAGCAACTGTGCATCAATTGTCACCACTGTGCCTTGCCATCAAACACAGCAACTGTGCCATCAATTGTCACCACTGTGCCTTGCCATCAAACACAGCAACTGTGCCATCAATTGTCACCACTGTGCCATGCCATCAAACGCAGTCACTGTGCCATGCCATCAAACGCAGCCGCCACTGTGCCATCAATTGTCACCACTGTGCCATGCCATCAAACGTAGCCACTGTGCCCCTCAATTGTTGCCACTGTGCCAATTGTCACCGCTGTGCCCTTTAATTGTCACCACTGTGCCCATTGATGCCACTGTGCATGTCACTGTGCCCTTTAATTGTCACCACTGTGCCCCATGATGCCACTGTGCCCATTGTCACCACTGTGCCCCATGATGCCACTGTGCCCATTGTCACCACTGTGCCCCATGATGCCACTGTGCCCATTGTCACCACTGTGCCCCATGATGCCACTGTGCCCATTGTCACCACTGTGCCCCATGATGCCACTGTGCCCATTGTCACCACTGTGCCCCATGATGCCACTGTGCCAATTGTCGCCTCTGTGCCCTTTGTCACTGCTGTGCCCCATGATGCCACTGTGCCCCATGATGCCCCTTTCCCTGTAAAAAGCACTTACCTGAAGCTTCCATGTCCTCCCTCGATGTCTTCTGCCGCCGTGGTGAAGCTTCAGCCAATCAGGTTGCTGATAACCAGAATCCGGGAACCTGATTGGCTGAAACGGTCTTTTGCAAGGAACGCAGGTTGCCTGCGCTCCGAGTATAGACTTCCGAGAGCCGGAGGGCGGTACTGGAAAAGCCTATGAGAGCCGCTGGCTTTGATAGGCAGTTCCCCTCAGCCAACCAGCTGCCGCTATTCGGGTAGACGGCCGCCAGAACTGCGGTTAAAATGTCAAAATGACATTTTAGCCGAATAAAAGTTCTTAAAGGGCCTGTTTTTTTTTGTGTGACTGCGGGAGGGGGGGGGGGGTTGATGGGGAATTTGTCAGGTGAAGGTGCCACTTGCCACACCAGATGCAGTGCCGCTTGCCACCCATAGCCTGCCACCAGATGCAGTGCTGCTGTCACTCAGACGTGCATAGAAGGAACGGAGCGGCGTCACTATCTGGAAAGTGAAGATCACACCAGTCCCTGCTGCTTGCCGCTGGGTGGCGGAGAAGGAGGAGGTGCCGAGGTGGGTGGGGACAGCAGTGCTGCACTAGGAATAGGCCTTGCTTCTGACCTCTGAGAGTAAATTGTCACTGGTTGCAGGGATGCCAGGCAGCGCCGGCCCTAGCAACCAGTTCCCGAAATGTGGTTATTAGTTAGTAGGGGGTGTCCTCTATTTCATTCCGGGACATTGTATTGTCCCAGAATGAAGGTGCCCGGGGACCAGGGACAGACATGTCAATTGCGGGACAGTCCCGGGCAATCCGGGACACGTGGGCACACTACCTCTACCTAAACCTGGAAATGTAGTCTTCCATTCTGCCGGCTTCTGTATAACCAGCTGCTCTTCCCTGGCGCCCCCCCCCCATGCCGAGCCATGCCGAGACAGGTCTGCAGGCGATATTGATCCGCCCGTCTTTATCCTCGTACAGAGGAATGACTTTGTTTTTGTTTGTCTGAAAATTGAAAATCAATGGGCCAATTAATCAAGATTAGTACAAAGCGAGCGCAGCGAGCCGCGCCGAGCGATCCCCACAGACAGGCCAGATTACAGTCCTGCCGATGTCATATGTACCGGCTCGGACCGTTTAATATCCCGTCTGCTTCTGGAGTTGCGTTTAATACAAACACAGATTTATCCCCCCTGCCAGTTAACCACTTAAGGACCATGGCTGTTTTTCAGATTTGGCGTTTACGAGACTAAAACGTTTTTTTTTTGTTCGAAAATTACTTAAAACCCCCCAAACATTATATATATATTTTTCTAACACCCTAGAGAATAAAATGGCGGTCACTGCAATACTTTTTGTCACACCGTATTCGCGCAGCGGTCTTACAAGCAAGTTATATAAAACCATTGGGCTTGTGTAGAGTTCTGCACACAGTGGGCCAGATTCTCAGCGGCGTTACGACGGAGTATCTCAGATACCCCGTCGTATCGCCGTTTTTTTTTTTGACTCGTATCTATGCGCGTGATTCTTAGCATCACTTTTGCATAGATACGCTTCTACATCCGACAAGTGTAAAACCATTACAATTGTAATGACAACTCCGGCCACTAGGTGGCCATTACATTGTTTTCTCATTTGCATATGCAAATGAGGTAGTACGCCGATTCCCGATCGCTTTTACGCCGCCCCGTCGTCGCGTACGTCGTTTTCGTCCGCGTAAGGTTACCCCAGCTTCTATGTGGAGTAACCTTACGAAGTTCCGTCGGATGCCGTCGGGTGCCGTCGGATGCCATGTTCAGTATGGCCTCGGGAACCGCGTCGTGTTGTGCGTCTTTTACGTCGTTTGTGTACGTCGATTCTCAATGGGGCTGGCGTACGCTGCGATTACGTCGTTTACATTGGGAAAATGTGACGTCCTTTGGAGCATGCGCACTGGGCTTTTTCCGCGGCCGGCGAATGCGCAGTTTGTTCGACGCGGGGGCGCGCTTAATTTAAATACAAGCCGCCCCATTTGAATTGCGCGGGTTTACGCTGGGCGATTTACGCGACGCAGGCGAAAACTACGGAGCAAGTGCTTTGAGATTAAAGCACTTGCTCTAGTACGATGCGGCGGCGTAGTGTAAATGGCTTACGCTACGCCGCCAGAATTCTTAGAGAATCTGGCCCAGTATCCCTACGCATTTCGACCTATTATGTTAAGGGTCTTCCTCAGTGGGTTTTTTTTTTTTTCGATGCGAGGGAAACACAGATTTGTAAATTATAGATACATTGTTATTTTTCACGTAGTCGCCATGTTTGTTCTGTTAGGATAGAGCTGTATAATGTTTACCACTTCCTGATGAGAAAGATGCGTTCCGTCGCCAAACGAACTTTCCTCTGAAAAGTAAAAAATATCAAATTTTCGGGGTGGTCCGACCTCTTCTACAAGATCCACATACACACAACGTAACGTCCCCCATGACCGCGGTTGGGTGCGGAGAGAGCCGCAGGTTGCACAATGCAGTCACACCACGCCCCGCCCTTCTCTGTGACCGCCCCGCCCGTTACACCACGCCCCGCCCTTCTCTGTGACCGCCCCGCCCGTCACACCACGCCCCGCCCTTCTCTGTGACCGGTAAACACGGAGGAGGCGGCAGTGGAAAGTTTCCGCCGCCCCGCCGGATCACTCCGCAGGTTTATGGTGCAATTAGTGGGATAAAAAAAAAAAAAATCGCTTCCAAATGAGCTGGCACTTTCTAACGCTCAACCACAGGCGCGGCTATTTTTTTTTCGCAGCGTTGCCTGGTATGTCCTCTCTCAGTTCATAAAAAAAAAAAAAAGATTCCGCCACTCCCCCCCCCCGAGCCACGATCTGGCCATCGGAATTACGCCGGGGTCATCATCGCGATGGGCTCCAGATGTTTCTTTTTAAATTGCATTTTAGTGTAAACATTGAGATCTGAGGTCTTTTTGACCTTTTTTTAAAAAATAATGTCAAAATAAATAAAATTAAGTAAAATAAATAGGATTTAAAAAAAAACAGTGTTAAAATAAACGTAATTAAGTAAAAAAAATAAGATTTTTTTTAAACAGTGTCAAAATAAATATAATTAGGTAAAATAAATACTTAATTTTATTTATTTTGACAATGTTTTTTTTAAGTTTTTTTTTTTTACTTAATTATATGTATTTTGACACTGTTCAAAAGAAATAATCTTATTTATTGACAGAGAAACTTTCCCCAGTGGGGTTTTAAGGCAGCAAAGGTAAAAATTGTACAATGCAAAAGAATATGTAAAATATGTTTTGGCAAAAAAACAAAAAACCTCTGAAGAAGACCTTTTGGTCGAAACGCGTTAGTTTATCTTGCATCACCTGTGCAATTACCAGGCCATGTTATGATATTGCCATGCCTTGTTCCATTGTATGGATATTTTTATGATTGTTAACCAATGCCGCAACTCTTTCTTTGATTACCTCCACATTATTTTAACCTTTTGTACCAGCCATTAATAAAATCTCCCCTTTTTACATATTCTTTTGCATTGTACAATTTTTACCTTTGCTGCCTTAAAACCCCACTGGGGAAAGTTTCTCTGTCTATAATACGGGGTGTGCAGCTCCTATCCCTCTCTTTTTTTTAATCTTATTTATTTTGCTTAATTTTAATATTATTATTTATTTTTAAAAACAGTGTCAAAATAAATAAAATTATGTAAATTAAATAAGATTTTTTTTTAAACGGTGCCAAAATAAATATAATTAAGTAAAATAAATGCTTAATTTTATTTATTTTGACACTGTTTTTTTAAAGCATTTATTTAACTTAATTACATTTATTTTGACACTGTTCAAAAGAAATAATCTTATTTATTTTACTTAATTTTATTTATTTTGACACTATGTTTTAAAAAAATATAATTTTTCTTATTTATTTTAGTTAAAAAAAAACGATTTTACAGTTTTTTTTATTTTGACACAGTTTTTTTTTTTAAATCTTATTTATTTTACTTTATTTTATTTATTTTGACACTTTTTTTAAAAAAAATAAGATTTATTTTACTTTATTTTTTTAAACAGTGTCAAAATAAATAAAATTAAGTAAAATAAATACTTTTTTTTAAAAAAAACTGTCAAAATAAATAAAATTAAGTATTTATTTTACTTAATTATATTTATTTTGACACTGTTTAAAAAAAATCATATTTATTTTACTTAATTATGTTTATTTTAACACTTTTTAAAAAAAATCCTATTTATTAGTAAGATTTTGTTTTTTAAACCGTGTCAAAATAAATATAATTAAGTAAAATAAATAGTATTTTTTTTTACACTGTTTTTTTAAGTATTTATTTTACTTAATTATATTTATTTTAAAACGGTTTAAACGAAATAATCTTATTTATTTTACTTAATTTTATTTATTTTGACACTGTGTTTTAAAAAAATATAATTTTTCTTATTTAAGTTAAAAAAAAACTATTTTACAGTTTTTTTTTATTTTGACAGTTTTTTTTTTAAATCTTATTTATTTTACTTAATTTTATTTATTTAGACACTTTTTAAAAAAATAAGATTTATTTTACTTTATTTTTATAAACAGTGTCAAAATAAATAAAATTAAGTAAAATAAATACTTTTTTTTAAAAAAACTGTCAAAATAAATAAAATTAAGTATTTATTTTACTTAATTATATTTATTTTGACACTGTTTAAAAAAATCATATTTATTTTACTTAATTATGTTTATTTTAACACTTTTTCTTTAATCCTATTTATTAGTAAGATTTTGTTTTTTAAACCGTGTCAAAATAAATATAATGAAGTAAAATAAATAGGGGCAGATTCACAAAACAATTACGCCTGTCTAACTGGTGTTAGACAGGAGTAATTTCAAATTTTGCGCGGCGTATCACTAGTTTGAATCCTCAAACCATGATACGGCGGCTTCGGGCTTCGATCCGAGAGGCTTACGTCTTCGTAAGCCTTCGGATCTACGCTGCCATCTATTTGCGGCCGCTGGGAGGAGTTCGCGTCGTTTTGGTGCGTCGGGATATGCAAATGTGTTTTTACGGGGATTCACGAACATACGAGCGGGCGTCGCAATCGTTTTCGTCTATTTTTTACTACGTAATGTTAGAGCAGCTTTTTGCTGCTCTAACTTTACGTAGCCCATGTTAAGTATGGCCGTCGTTCCCGCTTCGAATTTATTTAAATTTTTATTTTGTTTACGTAACTCGTCGGGACGTGGATCGGCCGTAAAGTACGCTACATAAACAACGAATGACGTCACGACGTGATTTCGCGCAATGCACGGCGGGAAATTTGCGAACGGAGCATGCGCAGATCGATCGCCGCGGGAACGCGCCTAATTTAAATGTTTCACGCCCCCTACTCGCGCAGATGGATTGCGACGGGAGAAATACACTACGCCGCCGTCGTTTACCATAGAAAATCTACCTGAATTCCACGTAGAGCAAGGTAAAAAACGGCGGCGTAGTGTATTTCTGATACGCTACGCTAAGCAAAATGTCTGTGAATCTGCCCCATAGTATTTATTTTGACACTGTTTTTTTAAGTATTTATTTTACTTAATTATATTTATTTTAAAACTGTTTAAACGAAATAATCTTATTTATTTTACTTAATTTTATTTATTTTGACACTGTGTTTTAAAAAAATATAATTTTTCTTATTTATTTTACTTAATTTTATATATTTTGACACTGTTTTTTTTTTTTTAAATAAGATTTATTTTACTTTATTTTTTTACAGTGTAATATAAATAAAATAAGGTAAAATAAATACTTTAAAAAAAACCTGTGTCAAAATAAATAAAATGAAGTAAAATAAAAAAGATTATTTTTTTTTTTTTAAAAAGTGTCAAAATAAATAAAATGATCTTATTTATTTTACTTAATTTTATTTATTTTGACACTTTTTTTGTAAGTAAAATAAATAAGAAAAATTATATTAAAAAAAACAGTGTCAAAATAAATTAAATTGAAGTAAAATAAATAAGATAATTTTATTTATTTTGACACCGTTTTGAAAAAAAAAAATCTTATTTATTTTACTTAATTTTATTTATTTTGAAACTAAATCTTATTTTTTTTTTAAAAAACAGTGTCAAAATAAAAATTAGGTAAAACAAATAAGATTTTTTTTTTTTCTTTTTAAAGCGCCCCGTCCCCGCCGAGCTTGCGCGCAGCGCCCGCATATGAAAACGGCGTTCAAACCACACGTGTGAGGTATCGTCGCGATCGTTAAAACGAGAGCAATAATTCTAGACCTTCTCCGTAACTCAAAACATGCAACCTGTAGAATATTTTTGGGAGATTATTTGAGGGTTTGTCGCCATTCCACGAACGGGCGCAACTTTTAAAGCGTGACACGTTGGGTATCGATTTACTCGGCGTAATATTATCTTTCACAATATATACAGTATATAAAAAAAAGGTGCTAACTTTACCGTTGTCTTGTTTTTTTTTTTTTTAAGTGCGCCAATATTTCCATACCAAGCCTACAAACGTATTCCTCGGAGAGATATTTGGATCGCAGGTTTTCGGCCGCATTGTATTTACGAATCCATTACCGGGGGGGGGGGGGGGGGGGATTGAAGCCATGACACCGCCGCCTTCTACCCCCAGGGAGATCGTCTGCTCAGAGCGGGGTCACCGCAGAGCTCCTGTCCTCCCCAATATCAGGTCAAGGTCGTCACCCCTAAAAAAAAAAAAAAAAAAAAAAATACACATCGCCCATTGCATCTCCCCTTCAGTCATGCCCAGTTGTACCGCCTCCTCTCCTGGACGGAAACGGCTTCCTCCGTTTTCACCGCACACTGTGAGCTTCCCACCATGTGCATTAGAAGCTGCAGCCAGTCAGATAGAGCCCCGCCTGATCAATGTTTATAAACAATGTTACTTTGTATCTCTCTATCTCTACTATTCATTGTATATTATGTAAAACAGGCAGGGCCGGTGCTACCACTAGGCAAACTAGGCAGCCGCCTAGGTCGTACTGCTGCCTAGGGGTGCCCGGCCACCAGTGTTCCTACCCTCTTCTCTCTGCACCAAGCAACTAAGTCTCAGCATCAGCAGGCAGCCGCCGCGCCGTTCATACATGGCGTCAGAGGCGCAGTGGTGGCGGACTCCTGAATGAATGGAAGCAAGAAAACATTCATTGATGAGCACTAGTAGGCTGCATTGATGGGCGTTGGTAGGTTGCATTGATGGGCGTTGGTAGGCTGCATTACATGGGCGCTGGTGAGGCTGCATTAATGGGCACTGGTAGGCTGCATTGATGGGCACTGGTGAGGCTGCATTGATGGGCACTGGTGAGGCTGCATTGATGGGCACTGGTGAGGCTGCATTGATGGGCACTGGTGAGGCTGCATTAATGGGCACTTGTGAGGCTGCATTAATGGGCACTGGTGAGGCTGCATTAATGGGCACTGGTGAGGCTGCATTTCATGGGCGCTTTTTTTAAAATACATGGGCAGGACAAAGGGGGTTGAGGCAAAATGAGGTTTTCGCCTAGGGTGCCAAAAAACCTTGCACCAGCCCTGAGAGCAGGGGTCTCAAAAACTGTGGCCCATTACATGCCTTTATCTGGCTCTTGGGACACTATTCCTCCCACTGACACCAATGATGGGGCACTATTCCTCCCACTGACACCAATGATGGGACACTATTTCTCCCACTAACACCAATGATGGGACACTATTCCTCCCACTGATACCAATGATGGGACACTATTCCTCCCACTGACACCAATGATGGGACACTATTCCTCCGACACCAATGATGGTACACTATTCCTCCCACTGACACCAATGATGGGACACTATTCCTCCCACTGACACCAATGATGGGGCACTATTCCTCCCACTGACACCAATGATGGGACACTATTTCTCCCACTAACACCAATGATGGGACACTATTCCTCCCACTGACACCAATGATGGGGCACTATTCCTCCCACTGACACCAATGATGGGACACTATTCCTCCCACTGACACCAATGATGGGACACTATTCCTCCCACTGACACCAATGATGGGACACTATTCCTCCCACTGACACCAATGATGGGACACTATTCCTCCGACACCAATGATGGGACACTATTCCTCCGACACCAATGATGGGACACTATTCCTCCCACTGACACCAATGATGGGACACTATTCCTCCCACTGACACCAATGATGGTACACTATTCCTCCCACTGATACCAATGATGGGACACTATTCCTCCCACTGACACCAATGATGGGACATTATTCCTCCCACTGACACCAATGATGGGACACTATTCCTCCCACTGACACCAATGATGGGACACTATTCCTCCGACACCAATGATGGGACACTATTCCTCCCACTGACACCAATGATGGGACACTATTCCTCCCACTGACACCAATGATGGGACACTATTCCTCCCACTGACACCAATGATGGTACACTATTCCTCCCACTGATACCAATGATGGGACACTATTCCTCCCACTGATACCAATGATGGGACACTATTCCTCCCACTGAACACCAATGATGGGACATTATTCCTCCGACACCAATGATGGGACACTATTCCTCCGACACCAATGATGGGACACTATTCCTCCGACACCAATGATGGGACACTATTCCTCCCACTGATACCAATGATGGGACACTATTCCTCCCACTGAACACCAATGATGGGACATTATTCCTCCGACACCAATGATGGGACACTATTCCTCCGACACCAATGATGGGACACTATTCCTCCGACACCAATGATGGGACACTATTCCTCCCACTGATACCAATGATGGGACACTATTCCTCCCACTGATACCAATGATGGGACACTATTCCTCCCACTGAACACCAATGATGGGACATTATTCCTCCGACACCAATGATGGGACACTATTCCTCCGACACCAATGATGGGACACTATTCCTCCCACTGATACCAATGATGGGACACTATTCCTCCCACTGAACACCAATGATGGGACATTATTCCTCCGACACCAATGATGGGACACTATTCCTCCGACACCAATGATGGGACACTATTCCTCCGACACCAATGATGGGACACTATTCCTCCCACTGATACCAATGATGGGACACTATTCCTCCCACTGATACCAATGATGGGACATTATTCCTCCGACACCAATGATGGGACACTATTCCTCCGACACCAATGATGGGACACTATTCCTCCGACACCAATGATGGGACACTATTCCTCCGACACCAATGATGGGACACTATTCCTCCCACTGATACCAATGATGGGACACTATTCCTCGGACACCAATGATGGGACACTATTCCTCCGACACCAATGATGGGACATTATTCCTCCGACACCAATGATGGGACACTATTCCTCCGACACCAATGATGGGACACTATTCCTCCGACACCAATGATGGGACACTATTCCTCCGACACCAATGATGGGACACTATTCCTCCCACTGATACCAATGATGGGACACTATTCCTCGGACACCAATGATGGGACACTATTCCTCCGACACCAATGATGGGACATTATTCCTCCGACACCAATGATGGTACACTATTCCTCCCACTGATACCAATGATGGGACACTATTCCTCCCACTGATACCAATGATGGGACACTATTCCTCCCACTGAACACCAATGATGGGACATTATTCCTCCGACACCAATGATGGGACACTATTCCTCCGACACCAATGATGGGACACTATTCCTCCCACTGATACCAATGATGGGACACTATTCCTCCCACTGAACACCAATGATGGGACATTATTCCTCCGACACCAATGATGGGACACTATTCCTCCGACACCAATGATGGGACACTATTCCTCCGACACCAATGATGGGACACTATTCCTCCCACTGATACCAATGATGGGACACTATTCCTCCCACTGATACCAATGATGGGACATTATTCCTCCGACACCAATGATGGGACACTATTCCTCCGACACCAATGATGGGACACTATTCCTCCGACACCAATGATGGGACACTATTCCTCCGACACCAATGATGGGACACTATTCCTCCCACTGATACCAATGATGGGACACTATTCCTCGGACACCAATGATGGGACACTATTCCTCCGACACCAATGATGGGACATTATTCCTCCGACACCAATGATGGGACACTATTCCTCCCACTGACCCCAAAGGCACGTAAAAAAAAACGCAACGCGAGAAGTCAATTATCTGCGTTTAACTTACAATATAAGTGCAGACGATTCGCGCACTCCCACAGTCGCCGCGCTGGCTGTCACATGGTATTGGCGCGTTTCTCTGATGTGTTTGGATTGGCTCCAACCCCCGAGGATATTTTCATTACAGAAGGATACATTGTATCGCCTCGGGGAAACGGATTACAGAGACAATTATGGGATGTCCTTTATCTATCATTTATGAAAAGCCTTCGGGAGCGTCCGCAGTCTCCTCCGGGAAGGAACGGGTTAAATGGAACAATGGGGGAACGCCGCACCTGTCGTGTCATTATACGGATCCCCCCCGCCCATGCGCCGCCCCCCCCCCCCTCCCCTGGTGTGTCTGTCAGCAGAAATATAGGCCCAATGTATAGCGTGTTTGCCTTAAGGGAGAGCGCGGCATTAATGCTTCCTCTGGGGGGGAGGGAATTCAATTAACGCCCTTTGTGAGAACTGTCTACACATCCCCGTGACATACTGACAGGGGACAACAAAAGGCTCCGAGTCAACACTGACAATTTCCAGGGATGGTGAGAACCCCTCATAATGGGCACAGCGGGTGTACAGACCCGGGAACTCAGCACAGGGATGGAGGGACAGACAGGTGGAAAAATGGATGGAGGGACAGATGGGTGGAGAAAGGGATGGAGGGACAGACAGGTGGAGGAATGGATGGAGGGACAGACAGGTGGGGGAATGGATGGAGGGACAGACAGGCGGAGGAAGAGATGGAGGGACAGACAGGCGGAGAAAGGGATGGAGGGACAGACAGGCGGAGGAAGGGATGGAGGGACAGACAGGCGGAGGAAGGGATGGAGGGACAGACAGGCGGAGGAAGGGATGGAGGGACAGACAGGCGGAGGAAGGGATGGAGGGACAGACAGGCGGAGGAAGGGATGGAGGGACAGACAGGCGGAGAAAGGGATGGAGGGACAGACAGGCGGAGGAAGGGATGGAGGGACAGACAGGCGGAGGAAGGGATGGAGGGACAGACAGGCGGAGGAAGGGATGGAGGGACAGACAGGCGGAGAAAGGGATGGAGGGACAGACAGGTGGAGGAATGGATGGAGGGACAGACAGGTGGAGGAATGAATGGAGGGACAGACAGGTGGAGGAAGGGATGGAGGGACAGACAGGTGGAGAAAGGGATGGAGGGACAGACAGGTGGAGTAATGGATGGAGGGACAGACAGGTGGAGGAAGGGATGGAGGGACAGACAGGCGGAGGAAGGGATGGAGGGACAGACAGGCAGAGGAAGGGATGGAGGGACAGACAGGCGGAGGAATGGATGGAGGGACAGACAGGCGGAGGAATGGATGGAGGGACAGACAGGTGGAGGAATGAATGGAGGGACAGACAGGTGGAGGAATGGATGGAGGGACAGACAGGTGGAGGAATGAATGGAGGGATAGACAGGTGGAGGAATGAATGGAGGGACAGACAGGTGGAGGAATGGATGGAGAGACAGACAGGTGGAGGAATGGATGGAGGAACAGACACGTGGAGAAAGGGATGGAGGGACAGACACGTGGAGAAAGGGATGGAGGGACAGACAGGTGGAGAAAGGGATGGAGGGACAGACAGGCGGAGGAAGGGATGGAGGGACAGACAGGCGGAGGAAGGGATGGAGGGACAGACAGGCGGAGGAAGGGATGGAGGGACAGACAGGCGGAGGAAGGGATGGAGGGACAGACAGGCGGAGAAAGGGATGGAGGGACAGACAGGCGGAGGAAGGGATGGAGGGACAGACAGGCGGAGGAAGGGATGGAGGGACAGACAGGCGGAGGAAGGGATGGAGGGACAGACAGGCGGAGAAAGGGATGGAGGGACAGACAGGCGGAGGAATGGATGGAGGGACAGACAGGTGGAGGAATGGATGGAGGGACAGACAGGCGGAGGAATGGATGGAGGGACAGACAGGCGGAGGAATGGATGGAGGGACAGACAGGTGGAGGAATGAATGGAGGGACAGACAGGTGGAGGAATGGATGGAGGGACAGACAGGTGGAGGAATGAATGGAGGGACAGACAGGTGGAGGAATGAATGGAGGGACAGACAGGTGGAGGAATGGATGGAGAGACAGACAGGTGGAGGAATGGATGGAGGAACAGACACGTGGAGAAAGGGATGGAGGGACAGACAGGTGGAGAAAGGGATGGAGGGACAGACAGGTGGAGAAAGGGATGGAGGGACAGACAGGTGGAGGAATGGATGGAGGGACAGACAGGTGGAGGAATGGATGGAGGGACAGACAGGTGGAGGAATGGATGGAGGGACAGACAGGTGGAGGAATGGATGGAGGGACAGACAGGTGGAGGAATGGATGGAGAGACAGAGGAATGGATGGAGGGACAGGTGGAGGAATGGATGGAGGGACAGAAGGTGGAGGAATGGATGGAGAGACAGACAGGTGGAGGAAGGGAGGAACAGACAGGTGGAGGAAGGGATGGAGGAACAGAGAAAGGGATGGAGGGACAGGTGGAGGAAGGGATGGAGGGACAGACAGGTGGAGAAAGGGATGGAGGGACAGAGGAATGGATGGAGGGACAGGTGGAGAAAGGGATGGAGGGACAGACAGGTGGAGGAAGGGACAGACAGGTGGATGGAGGGACAGACAGGTGGAGGAAGGGACAGACAGGTGGATGGAGGGACAGACAGGTGGAGGAATGAAGGGACAGACAGGTGGAGGGACAGACAGGTGGAGGAATGGATGGAGGGACAGACAGGTGGAGGAATGGAGGGACAGACAGGTGGAGAGACAGACAGGTGGAGGAAGGGACAGACAGGTGGATGGAGGAACAGACAGGTGGAGAAAGGGATGGAGGGACAGACAGGTGGAGAAAGGGAGGGACAGACAGGTGGAGGGACAGACAGGTGGAGAAAGGGATGGAGGGACAGAGGAAGAGATGGAGGGACAGGTGGAGAAAGGGATGGAGGGACAGACAGGTGGAGGAATGGATGGAGGGACAGACAGGTGGAGGAATGGATGGAGGGACAGACAGGTGGAGGAATGGATGGAGGGACAGACAGGTGGAGGAAGGGATGGAGGGACAGACAGGTGGAGGAAGGGATGGAGGGACAGACAGGTGGAGAAAGGGATGGAGGGACAGACAGGTAGAGGAATGGACGGAGGGACAGACAGGTGGAGGAATGGATGGGGGGACAGACAGGTGGAGGAAAGGATGGAGGGACAGACAGGTGGAGGAAAGGATGGAGGGACAGACAGGTGGAGGAATGGATGGAGGGACAGACAGGTGAAAGAAAGGATGGGGGGGACAGACAGGTAAAGGAAGGGATGGGAGGACAGACAGGTGGAGGAAGAGATGGAGGGACAGACGGGTGGAGAAAGGGATGGAGGGACAGACGGATGGAGGAAGGGATGGAGGGACAGACAGGTGGAGGAAGGGATGGAGGGACAGACAGGTAGAGGAAGGTATGGAGAAAAGACAGGTGGAGGAAGGGATGGAGGGACAGACGGGTGAAGGAAGGGATGGAGGGACAGACGGATGGAGGCAGGGATGGAGGGACAGACAGGTGGAGGAATGGATGGAGGAACAGACAGGTGGAGGAAGGGATGGAGGGACAGACGGGTGAAGGAAGGGATGGAGGGACAGACAGATGGAGGCAGGGATGGAGGGACAGACAGGTGGAGGAAGGTATGGAGGGACAGACAGGTGGAGGAATGGATGGAGGGACAGACAGGTGGAGAAAGGGATGGAGGAGACAGACGGGTGGAGGAATGGATGGAGGGACAGATGGGTGGAGGAAGGGATGGGGGGACATACAGGTGGATAAAGGGATGGGGGGACAGACAGGTGGATAAAGGGATGGGGGGACAGACAGGTGGAGGAAGGGATGGAGGGAACAGACAGGTGGAGGAAGAGATGGAAAGACAGATGGGTGGAGGAAGGGATGGAGGGAACAGACAGGTTGAAGGAGGGATGAAGGGACAGACAGGTGGAGGAAGGGATGGGGGGGACATACAGGTGGAGGAAGGGATGGAGGGACAGACAGGTGGAGGAATGGATGGAGGGACAGACAGGTGGAGGAAGGGATGGGGGAGACAGACGGGTGGAGGAATGGATGGAGGGACAGATGGGTGGAGGAAGGGATGGAGGACAGGGATGGATGGAGGGACAGATGGGTGGAGGAAGGGATGGAGGGACAGACAGGTGGCGGAAGGGATGGTGGGACAGACAAATGGAAGAACGGATGGACAGACAGATGGAAGAATTGATGAGCCAATCAATAGCTCTGATCTCATTGATACTTCTGCTGTGTCTACATACAATGGTCTGGATATCACTGACCCCCATCTCACCCCACTGATTATACTCTATGAGAGTGGAAATGAGGAAGGCTAATGGAGGAAGACGTGGAGTTCTGTGTATGACGAATAATTTTGGCTCTTCTCCTATAAATAGCACAGGGTCAGTAGACAGTGAAGAGCGGAGTCACCGGTGGGGGGGGGGGGGTGTTGACATTGGAGAGCGGAGTCACCTGTGGTGGGGGGGGCGGTGACAGTGGAGTCACCGGTGGGGGGGGGGGTGTCCAGACCAGGAACAGTATAGAGCAGAAAGACCAATTCTCCTCTGAGGACCCCGGAGGAAAATTTTATCCCGGAGTAATCGGAATCATTCACCCGTTCTCCGGATGTCACACCGCGTACCTGTCCTATCAACTTTTACAGTATGACCTTTGTATAGGTTCAGGGTCGTCTGAGCACCACTCCTGTGATTTTACAATTCCCATTATTGTAGTCTGATGACAGATGCTGCATAGCCATGAGCTTGTCAGTCTGTGACGGTTCCTCCCTGTACGTTTACCCAATTTGCGGCCAGACACTGATAAGTGTTCTGTAGCAGATGCACCACTATACTGGGATCAGACTGAAAATAATAAAAGGTTTCTACGAATTTAAACGACTGTCCAGAAAAAAACGCGATTCAACATTGTAAATAAAGCTTGCAGAAAAGAGACATCGATCAGGACAGCCGGGGGTCCATTAATCAACTCTCTCAAAGTAACGATAGCCAATCCTCAGATAAAAGAACTTAAAGCCCAACGGAACTCCTGGATCAAATACACTCCAACATAAAAGGTGTACAATATCTTAGAATTTAGGTAAACAATAGTGTTGCTCACGAATATTCGCATTGCGAATATTCGCTACGAATATTGCATATTCGAGTATTCGCGAATCACTCGAATATTGCGGCGAATATTCGCTATGGCGAATATTCGTATTTTTTCAAATTTATTTTTAAAACAGATCACATCCTAGTGATCTCCATCGACGTCTAAAAGCATTGCTGGTATGATTAGAGAGAGACCCTGGGCCGAGTAGCTGATGCGATTCTTTTATGTTGCCGAAAATTCGCATTGCGAATTTTCGGCAACATAAAAGAATCGCATCAGCTACTCGGCCCTTCTTTTGCATCAGAGCCAATCAGAACAACTCGAATATTCGACAAACGGAATATTGCGCGATTATCTTCTCCGCCCTTCTTTTGCATCAGAGCCAATCAGAATAACTCGAATATTCGACAAACGGAATATTGCGCGATTATCTTCTCCGCCCTTCTTTTGCATCAGAGCCAATCAGAATAACTCGAATATTCGACAAACGGAATATTGCGCGATTATCTTCTCCGCCCTTCTTTTGCATCAGAGCCAATCAGAATAACTCGAATATTCGGCAAAAGAAATATTGCGCGATATTCCTTTTGCCGAATATTCAAGTTATTCTGATTGGCTCTGATGCAAAAGAAGGGCGGAGAAGATAATCGCGCAATAGGAATATTGTGCGATTATCTTCTCCGCCCTTCTTTTGCCCCCTTATTCTCCTTTCTTTTAAGTAGAGTTAGTGTAGAGTTAGTGTTTAGTAATACAGGAAATGATCTCCGTTTATGAGAATTTCGCAATCATTTTCGCATTAGCGAAATTTCGCAAATTTTTTTTTGGATTAAATATCACGAATATTCGATATTAGCGAATATTCACGAATATTCTTCTATATATTCGCGCAATATCGCGAAATTGAATATGGCGTATTCCGCTCAACACTAGTAAACAATGGCTACCTTGACAATACAGGGGCTCCAAATGGGCAATTGTATGGAAAACTATAGGCAACAATCACTCAACAGTTAAAATATGTGGGTGGAAAATGCACAGATGGGATAATATGCCGGCAAGAAATGGGCAATTGTAACCATATACTAAAACACAAGACACTATGGGCCAGATTCAGGTAGATGGGAGCATCTTTGCTCTGGAGTAACGCATCTCATTTGCGTTACGCTGCTGAAATTTTAGGAGCAAGTGCTGTTATTCATGAAGCACTTGCTCCTAAAGTTGCGGCAGCGCATCGCAAATGAGCCGGCGGAATTCAAATTGGGCGGGTACGGGGCGTGTAGTATTCTAACTGCGCATGCGTCGAGTGTCCAAACATCCCCGTGCGCATGCTCCAAATTCTGTGAATGAACGTCAATGACGTCACATTCCCATTCATGAACTTTTTACGCAAGCGACGTGATTTTTTTTTTTCCCGACGCGATGACGACGCCTATACCTAACATAGGATACTCCAACCCCATGTAGGTATATCTATGCGCCGCGTATCCCGTCCGGAAACGTCGTACCGTCATTACCGTGAATTCGATCGTGAATTGCCGATTTCCGCTCATTAACATATTTTTGGAGCGTAAATCGGCGGGAACGCCCCCGGCGCCATTTTTAAGTTGAAGTAACGATGCGATGGCGAAACTCAGTTACGCTGCTCGCATCGGAGCTTCAACCCGGCGTTTCTTGTTTTCTGGTTACAGAAAACAGAAACGCCGGCTCAAAGTCACAGTTAGGCTGGCGGATCACTGGATCCGCCAGTCTAACTGTTCCTGAATCTGGCCCTATGGGCACAATACATGGGCAATAGTAACATTATACAGTGGAACCTCGGATTACGCGCATCTGTTCCAGGAGAACGCTCGTAATCCAAAGCACTCGCAAATCAAAGCCAGTTTCCTCATAAAAGTCAATGGAAACGAAAATAATTTGTTCCGCATTGACTTCTATGGCGTGCAATACCGCATGTGGCCAGAGGCGCCAGAGAGCCTCGGAAACAGCCGGAAAGGCCTGTTCTCGGATCTTTCCATGCATTTCCGAACGGCCATCAAACCTTTTTCTGACATTTGTTGTTTTCAAGTTAAAATAATATATATATATATATTTTTTTGCCATAAAATTACTTAGAACCCCCAAACATTTTTTTTTTTTTACAGAGACCCTAGAGAATAAAATGGTGGTTGTTGCAATAATTTATATCGCACTGTATTTGCGCAGCGGTCTTTCAAATGCAATTTTTGGGGGGAAAATAATTACTTTAATGAATAATAATAATAATAATAAAATAAAAAAACGAACCAGTAAAGTTAGCCCAAATTTTTGTGAAAGATTTTACGCCGCGAGATACGTGATCTTTATTCTAAGCAAAAAAAAAAATGTAAAATTGCGATTATCATTTCGCAGCTCTAGTTCACTGTGTTCATTCAGGAAAGGAAGGAGCCAGTAAATGACATCTCTATCCTAAAAACATCCCCCTGTGTGCAGATGCCAGCGGGAGAGGAGAGGAGGGAAGCCGGCGGTGCTGCATGGGAGGCCCGGACAGCAGATGGAAGGGACGCATGTGAGGGGGGGGGGGGAGAAGAGGAGAAGCTGCCAGCGCTGCAAGGGGAGGCAGAAGAGGAATCAAGGGCGGGCTGACCATTCGGGCACTCAGTCACTGCCCGAGGGCCCCATGTCACTAGGGGGCCCCATCAGGGTTGCCAGCCTCAGTAAAACCAGGGACAGCATGTAAAAAAAAAAAAAAAAAAAATGTACACCTGTCCCTGAAATATCTCTTACCGACATCCTTTTAGTCTAAAAAATCCCAAGATGATAGCTGCCCCGCCTCTCCAGTACCTTCTCATTGTGTGTATATTGTGTGTCTGTGTATATTGTGTGTCTGTGTGTGTGTATACAGTAGACATGTGCATTTCGTTTCGTTACGAATTCGAACACATTTTTCATTATTCGGAAATTCGGATGCATCCGAATTTCCGAATGACAAAATTAACGAATTTAAACAAATTAGAAAAAAAAAAGCGAACGAAATTCGAATTTGAAACGAATTTGAATCGAATTCGAAAAAAAATTCGAATCGAAAACAAATTCGAATGAAAATTGAAAGCAAGTTTGAATCAAAATCTAAAAAATATAAATTGATTTCTAAAAAAAGAATACAATAAAATAAGAATATAAAATAATAAAACAATAGAATGAAAATCAACGAATAGTAAAGAACAGAATAGAATTTAATAGAATGTAATCAAATACAATAATACAAATACAAATACATACAATCAAATCCGGTTAAAATAATTTCAATTTCGGTTGAAATATCATCAAATTTGGTTAAAATATTAACGATAGCGGATGAAATATTATTGAATTCTGTTGAAATATTTTCGAATCCGATCGAAAAATGATCGAATTCGAATCCGGTAGAAATATTATCGAATCCGGTAGAAATGTTTTCGAATTCGACCGTTTTTTTTTCGAATTTCTATCGAAAACGATCGAATTCCGAAAACGAATTTAACAAATTTAACTTAACGAAATTAATTACCGTATTTATCGGCGTATATCGCGCACTTTTTTGCCCTAAAAATCAGGGCAAAATCGTGGGTGCGCGATATACGCCGATACCCGCTTTCCCGCGCCGAGTTTTGAATACTGCGCCAACATATACCCAGCGCAGTACACTCGGGTATATTCGGACAGTCTCGGCTTCTTCCGCGGTCACGTCCTGGACGTACAGGACGTGAGCGCGACAGTTGCCGAGCCTGCCCGAGTGTACTGCGCTGGGTATATGCTGGCGCAGTATTCAAAACTCGGCGCGGGAAACGAGCGAGGATGCCGCGAGGACACCGGACCCGCCGAAGAGGACACCGGACCCGCCGCAGAAGGACACCCAAAGCCGCAGAAGGACACCCGATGCCGCAGAAGGAAGCCGGACCCGCCGAAGAGGACACAGGACACGCCGAAGAGGACACCGGACCCGCCGCAGAGGACACCGGACCCGCCGCAGAGGACACCGGACCCGCCGCAGAGGACACCGGACCCGCCGCAGAGGACACCGGACCCGCCGCAGAAGGACACCCGAAGCCACAGAAGGACACCCGATGCCGCAGAAGGAAGCCGGACCCGCCGAAGAGGACACAGGACACGCCGAAGAGGACACCGGACCCGCCGAAGAGGACACCGGACACGCCGAAGAGGACACCGGACACGCCGAAGAGGACACCGGACCCGCCGCAGAAGGACACCCGATGCCGCAGAAGGACGCCGGACCCGCCGAAGAGGACACAGGACACGCCGAAGAGGACACCGGACACGCCGAAGAGGACACCGGACCCGCCGAAGAGGACACCGGACCCGCCGCAGGAGGACACCCGAAGCCGCAGAAGGACACCCGAAGCCGCAGAAGGACGCCGGACCCGCCGAAGAGGACACCGGCCCCACCGAAGAGGACACCGGACCCGTCGCAGAAGGACACCCGAAGCCGCAGAAGGACACCTGATGCCTCATAAGGACGCCGGACCCGCCGAAGAGGACACCCGAAGCCGCAGAAGGACGCCGGACCCGACGAGGCCGCCGATGGACGCCGCGCAAGACACCAAAACTGTAAGTACAAAAATAACTTTTTTTCCACAGGATTGGGGGTCACTTTAGGGGTGCGCGGTATACGCGGGAGCGCGTTATACCGCGATAAATACGGTAAATAACGAATTAAAACGAAACTAAACACATTTTTTCCTTTTGCACATGTCTAGTATACAGTACTGTGTGGCCCCATAATCTATTGCCTGGGGGCCCCCTAATCTCCAATTGCCCGGGGGCCCCCATGAGTTGTCAGTCCGCCCCTGAGAGGAACAGTGTCTAAAATAAAACCATACAGTTGGACCTCTTGCTCAACAGATGCCCACCCCCCCCCCTTGAACTGATGGGGCCCGGGCCCAGTACAGGAGGGCTGGTTGTACTGCCTTATCAGCGGCCCTGACTATCACAGCATGTTATTTGTATATTCCATACAAATCTGTAACAATAAACTTCTCAGAAAAGCACATTTTTTTTTTTTCCGGCTCTCTGCGATTCTCCGACAGCTGACAAAAAAATGTCTTCCAGGTCTATAAAATGCGTTACCTAAAAAAATTCAGAATATCCTTCAAAAGATGTTTCACTTCCAGATGAAAAGGCGACAGGTCAACACAGGCGTCGGTCGCTCCCCGCAGCTCAGCTCCATTTTTTTTTTTTTTTTTTCTTTTTATCTCAAAAGCCAAATTCCTGGCAGATAAAGCAAATCCTCTAAGCCGGCTATTAGAGGAGTCGGTTCTGGCGGGAGAGTCGCACTTCATGAATTATCCGTAAACTTCTTTTATCTAAACACAGCCATGCCATTCTCACCTCCCCCGTCTTTTATCTACACCCCCGCCATGCCATTCTCACCGGCTGGCCCACGGAGAAAAGTCACATATAAATAGCTCTGGACGAATTTTTTCCGCTGCATTAACCGTCTATTCGGGGCGCCGAGGACCAAATTCTCGAAACGCGGGGATAATAATGGCGTGCTAAATGGAATAAGATTGAAGGCTTTATTGGCAACGCACGTGGCGCACCGCGGTGAAAACGTTACGATAAAAGCAGCGACGGCACTACGGGGGACACAATTATAGTAATGCGATCCTCTGAACAGATGCGATTTCAAATGCATGAAAAAAAAAATGGCTACACACACAATACACACACAATACACACACAATACATGGGCTCCAAATGGGCAATTGTATGTATAAAAAAAAATACACAGGCAACAAATTAGTCAACAATTGCAAAATTAGGGTGAAAATTACACAAATAGGGCAAGATTCAGGCAAGAGATAGGCAACTGTAACCATATATGAGCAAAGAAGACAATATGGGTGCAACAAACGGGCAACTGTAACCACAAGCAAAGAAGACAATGTGGGGGCAACAAATGGGCAACTGTAACCATATACAAGTAAAGAAGACAATGTGGGGGCAACAAACGGGCAACTGTAACCACAAGCAAAGAAGACAATGTGGGTGCAACAAATGGGCAACTGTAACCACAAGCAAAGAAGACAATGTGGGGGCAACAAAGGGGCAACTGTACCATATACAAGCAAAGAAGACAATGTGGGGGCAACAAATGGGCAACTGTAACCACAAGCAAAGAAGACAATGTGGGTGCAACAAATAGGCAACTGTAACCATATACAAGCAAAGAAGACAATGTGGGGGCAACAAAGGGGCAACTGTAACCATATACAGGTAATGAAGACAATGTGGGGGCAACATATGGGCAACTGTAACCATATACAAGTAAAGAAGACAATGTGGGTGCAACAAACGGGCAACTGTAACCATATACGAGTAAAGAAGACAATGTGGGGGCAACAAACGGGCAACTGTAACCATATACAAGTAAGGAAGACAATGTGGGGGCAACAAATAGGCAACTGTAACCATATACAAGTAAGGAAGACAATGTGGGGGCAACAAACGGGCAACTGTAACCATATACAAGCAAAGAAGACATTGTGGGTGCAACAAATGGGCAACTGTAACCACAAGCAAAGAAGACAATGTGGGTGCAACAAACGGGCAACTGTAACCACAAGCAAAGAAGACAATGTGGGGGCAACAAACGGGCAACTGTAACCATATACAAGTAAAGAAGACAATGTGGGCACAAAAATGGGCAACTGTAACCATATACAAGCAAAGAAGACAATGTGGGGGCAACAAATGGGCAACTGTAACCACAAGCAAAGAAGACAATGTGGGGGCAACAAATGGGCAACTGTAACCACAAGCAAAGAAGACAATGTGGGGGCAACAAATGGGCAACTGTAACCATATACAGCATAGAAGACAATGTGGATGCAAAAGGAAAAAGTGTCGTTGTTTCCCTTTGTTCCAAGAGGAACAAAAATGGGTTCAAATTTTGACTTAACAGCAACATGTGCAGCAGCAGGTTTGGGTTTTGGATAAACTTTAATGGGGACCTTTCCTTAGACCCAGCTCAGTGACTCAGAAAGTATTGAAGCTACTGGGTCACACTCATCATCACTACCAGGCAACTAGCATTTTCAGAGGGTCAAAAATGGCAGCTCCCATGTTCCTCTCATGAAATATTTCTTTTAACTTTTCCTGAATCCTGGAAAGTACTGAAGCCTGAGGACCAACATGATAGCCAGACAATCGTTACTTAAAGTTCAGCAATGGCAGCCTCCATGTTCCTCTAGTGATCGGTTTATTTTACCTTGTGGAGTAGTGCCGCCATTTCGCAAAAATCTCTCACCTTGAACCCGAAACACGTCTCCATACTTCTTAGAAAAGTCGGTCATCTCCCTTGAGTGCTTTGCAGAATTATAAAGAAACGCGACCCTTTCCTAGAGATCTGAGCGTCTCCATTGTCCCTGCGTACGTACGAGGCCCCTCTCCAATCTTCCTGTAATTATGGTTTATTGTCCCCGGCGCGGTTTGATGAACTCTCCACTCTGAAGGACGCGCACCGCGGTAAAGCTACAGTAATTGTAGTTCTACACATGATTGCCTTTTGTATGGACTCAAATGTCACAGTATTATTGTTACTGTAATGTAACAACACAATATCTGGGGAAATCTTTATCCCTTCTGGACTGTCAGGTGTATAATTATCTATCTACCTACAGGTATCTATCTATCTGGAGAAAGGTCGGGGGAGTTGGAAAGGTAGAGGAGAGTGGGAAGATGAAGGACAGTGGGAAGGTGAGGGAGAGCGGGAAGGTGGAAGAGAGTAGAAAGATGAAGGAGGATAGAATGGTGAAGAGCAGGAAGGTGTTGGAGAGCGAGAAGGTGGAGGAGGGCAGGAAGGCGGAGAAGGGCAGGAAGGTGGAGGAAAGTGGGTGGTCAAGGAGACCAGGAAGGTGGAGGAGGACAGAAAGGTGGAGGAGGACAGAAAGGTGCAGAGCGAGAAGGTAGAAGAGAGTGGCAAGGTGGAGGAGAGCGGGAAGGTGGAGGAGAGCGGGAAGGTGGAGAAGGGCGGGAATGTGTAGAAGGGCAGGAAGATGGAGGAGGGCGGGAAGGTGGAGGAGGGCAGGAAGGTGGAGGAGGGCGGGAAGGTGGAGGAGAGTGGGTGGTCGAGTAGACCCGGAAGGTGGAGGAGGACAGAAAGGTGGCGAGTGGGAAGGTAGAGGAGAGCGGGAAGGTGGAGGAGAGCGGGTGGTCGAGGAAACCAGGAAGGTGGAGGAGGACAGAAAGGTGGAGAGCAGGAAGGTGGAAGAGAGCAGGAAGGTGGAGGAGGGCGGGAAGATGGAGAAAAGTGGGTGGTCGAGTAGACCCGGAAGGTGGAGGACGGCAGAAAGGTGGAAAACAGGAAGGCGGAAGAGAGCAGGAAGGTGGAGGAGGGTGGGAAGGTCGAGAAGGGTTTGAATGTGTAGAAGGGCAGGAAGATGGAGGAGGGTGGGAAGGTGGAGGAGAGCGGGAAGGTGGAGGAGAGCGGGTGGTCGAGGAAACCAGGAAGGTGGAGGAGGACAGAAAGGTGGAGAGCAGGAAGGTGGAAGAGTACAGGAAGGTGGAGGAGGGCGGGAAGGTGGTGGAGGGCGGGAAGGTGGAGGAGAGTGGGTGGTCGAGTAGACCCGGAAGGTGGAGGAGGGCAGAAAGGTGGAGAGCAGGAAGGTGGAAGAGAGCAGGAAGGTGGAGAAGGGCAGGAAGGTGGAGGAGGGCAGGAAGGTGGAGGAGAGTGGGTGGTCGAGTAGACCCGGAAGGTGGAGGAGGACAGAAAGGTGGCGAGTGGGAAGGTAGAGGAGAGCGGGAAGGTGGAGGAGAGCGGGTGGTCGAGGAAACCAGGAAGGTGGAGGAGGGCGGGAAGATGGAGAAAAGTGGGTGGTCGAGTAGACCCGGAAGGTGGAGGACGGCAGAAAGGTGGAAAACAGGAAGGCGGAAGAGAGCAGGAAGGTGGAGGAGGGTGGGAAGGTCGAGAAGGGTTTGAATGTGTAGAAGGGCAGGAAGATGGAGGAGGGTGGGAAGGTGGAGGAGAGCGGGAAGGTGGAGGAGAGCGGGTGGTCGAGGAAACCAGGAAGGTGGAGGAGGACAGAAAGGTGGAGAGCAGGAAGGTGGAAGAGTACAGGAAGGTGGAGGAGGGCGGGAAGGTGGTGGAGGGCGGGAAGGTGGAGGAGAGTGGGTGGTCGAGTAGACCCGGAAGGTGGAGGAGGGCAGAAAGGTGGAGAGCAGGAAGGTGGAAGAGAGCAGGAAGGTGGAGAAGGGCAGGAAGGTGGAGGAGGGCAGGAAGGTGGAGGAGAGTGGGTGGTCGAGTAGACCCGGAAGGTGGAGGAGGACAGAAAGGTGGCGAGTGGGAAGGTAGAGGAGAGCGGGAAGGTGGAGGAGAGCGGGTGGTCGAGGAAACCAGGAAGGTGGAGGAGGGCGGGAAGATGGAGAAAAGTGGGTGGTCGAGTAGACCCGGAAGGTGGAGGACGGCAGAAAGGTGGAAAACAGGAAGGCGGAAGAGAGCAGGAAGGTGGAGGAGGGTGGGAAGGTCGAGAAGGGTTTGAATGTGTAGAAGGGCAGGAAGATGGAGGAGGGTGGGAAGGTGGAGGAGAGCGGGAAGGTGGAGGAGAGCGGGTGGTCGAGGAAACCAGGAAGGTGGAGGAGGACAGAAAGGTGGAGAGCAGGAAGGTGGAAGAGTACAGGAAGGTGGAGGAGGGCGGGAAGGTGGTGGAGGGCGGGAAGGTGGAGGAGAGTGGGTGGTCGAGTAGACCCGGAAGGTGGAGGAGGGCAGAAAGGTGGAGAAGGGTAGGAAGGTGGAGGAGGGCAGGAAGGTGGAGGAGGGCAGAAAGGTTCGAGCAGACCAGGAAGGTGGAGGAGAGCAGGAAGGTGGAGGAGAGCAGGAAGGTGGAGCAGAGTGGGTGGTAGAGGAGACCAGCAAGGTGGATGAGAGCAGGAAGGTGGAGGAGGACAGAAAGGTGGAGAGCAGAAAGGTGGAGAGCAGGAAGGTGGAGGAGAGCGGGAAGGTAGAGCCTGGAGGAGAGTGGGTGGTCGAGGAGACCCGGAACGTGGAGGACAAAAAGATGGAGAGGAAGAAGGTGGAGAAGAGCGGGAAGGTGGAGGAGAGACCCTGTCACATTGCCTAATAAGGAAAAAGTAATTGGGTCTGTGTGAAGTCTTCTCACCCCACAACCTTACAGCTTCTATACAAAAAATACTTATTGGTATGGAGGAGCATGTCACCTTCTTCCATGATGTGGAGATCTGGCCAATTACCTGTGATATGAAGGAGGACATAACATCGCTGTTACATCTAAACATGGACACCAGTCACCATGGGTACTCTTTCACCACCATCCAAGGGGGTAGGTGTTGTAGAAGTAGGTATAAGTTGGTTGGGGGAGGGGGGATTTAAACAGACCCTGCCACTTTGCCCTGAATGGCCAAGCTCACAGGGCACCTTTAAAGCTACAAAGAGATGCTTCTACTTTTAGCAACTCTTTTTCATAGGAGCCGGATCTCTCCAACATAAGCAGCGGCGTATACAGTGGTGGTGCGTCCATAAGGGGAGCATGGGCAGCGCCCCCTCCTTCCTGGCACCGCTCTATCACCATAGATAGATTCATGCATTGCACAAATCTATCAATCTATGGTCACCGCTGACACCCCCCATTCAGGTGTCTGGTCCCTTTTCGGGCACCTGAATTACATCGGTGGTGGTGTTTTTTGGAAGCACCTGATTAGAGCAGTAGGCTCTAACAGACGCCCAAAAAGGTGAATAGCGAGCGCCATGCTGGTAGAGAGGATGGAAGAAGACATCGAGGAGCGTGCAGGACACCGCCGCTGACCCGCTGCGAGACAGGTAAGTCCCGGGCGATGCACACTGGCAGCATTTGATGGGGCACAGTAGTGGCAATTGATGGGCACAGTGGCAACAATTGATTGGGCACAGTAGCTGCATTTGATGGGCACAGTGGCAGCAATTGATGGATACAGTGGCTGCGTTTGATGGGCACAATGGCTGCGTTTGATGGGCACAGTGGCTGCGTTTGATGTTCACAGTGGCTGCGTTTGATGGGCACAGTGGCTGCGTTTGATGGCACAATGGATGTCAATTGATGGGCAGAGTAGCTGCGTTTGATGGGCACAGTGGCTGCGTTTGATAGGCACAGTGGCTGCGTTTGATGGCACAGTGGTTGCATTTAATGGGCACGGTGGCTGCGTTTGATGGGCACAGTGGAAGAAATTGATGGGCATAGTGGTTGCATTTGATGGGCACAGTGGCAGTAAATGATGGGCACAGTGGCTGCATTTGATGGGCACAGTGGCAGCAATTGATGGGCACAGTGGCTGCGTATGATGGGCACAGTGGCTGCATTTGATGGCACAATGGTGGCAATTGATGGGCACAGTAGCTGCATTTGATGGGCACAGTTGTGGCAATTGATGGGCACAGTTGCGGTATTTGATGGGCACAATGGCTGCGTTTGATGGCACAATGGTGGCAAGTGATGGGCACAGTAGCTGCATTTGATGGGAACAGTGGCAGCAATTGATAGGCACAGTGGTGGCAATTGATGGGCACAGTTGCTGTACTTGATGGGCACAGTGGCTGCGTATGATGGGCACAGTGGCTGCGTTTGATGGCACAATGGTGGCAATTGATGGGCACAGTAGCTGTATTTGATGGGCACAGTTGTGGCAATTGATGGGCACAGTTGCGGTATTTGATGGGCACAATGGCTGCGTTTGATGGCACAATGGTGGCAAGTGATGGGCACAGTAGCTGTGTTTGATGGGCACAGTAGTTGCAATTGATGTTTTTTTCAGTTGGTTTGCACCCTGCACCCCCCCCCCCCCTCTAAAACTTTCAGCACCAGCCGCCACTGGGCGTATACGTCCCCTTTACTATACAGCGAAGGTTTTCAAAGCCCTCAATCCACGCGGAGTAGACTGGAGCTTAGTAAGATCGTTGTTGACCGTAAACTTCTGACAACGAACGATAAATAGAACAAGCAAAACAATCTAAAAGGTAAAGCTCTCCCTAAACGGCCGTCAATACACCTTCGTACAGTAACAAAGCCCCCTGCCTAATCCCGGCAATCTATCCCACAAATACTTTAAACGGCTTTATTGGCTCCGTTTGCACGAAAGGGAAAGTCAAGCGCGGCCCCCGTAATCTCCGGGAGAAATTGTGGCAATTAGGCGATATTCCCAGACGAGGGCTGCGTAATCCCCCTGTTTTCATTAAAGGGCCCACGTGGAGGGGAGGAAAGGAAAGGATAATATTATGAGAGGAGCGCGGCCCCCGGGGGCGGGGGCTGACATACCGCGATTCAATGGAGAGATAATTCTATGTATTTTCCCCGTAGGAAGGGTCCCGGCTCTCGGGACTTGACAGATGTCAGAAATGTCACGGCGATACTGCTCTACATAATAATCCCAGCTTTATTAAATTACCAATTTAATCATCGTATGATGCATATACCCGGTGTGATAACGAGTTGTATGAGTTCATATATCTCATCGTATACAGCGGGGGCTAAGTGCCGTGCTGAAGGTCATCCAACTCCTTGGAGAACCTTACATATCCGTATTTCTTGTACCAGGCAGCAGCTGCTTTAAAAATATTTTTTTTTAAATAATTTCCGAGTAATAATCATTTCCAGTGCAAGATGTCCTTAGTCTTCCAGGATCATTGATGCCCCGAGTCATTTAACCCGGAGACTGAGGACTTCTGTAAGTGTAGGTTGTTGTCAGGACCTGGATCACTGGCTGGTGACACCGTGTTCCCCAGAGCTACAAGGCTGTACTTTCGATGTTCACCAGCGGGTGTCTCCCAGCAGATCCTAGTAATCAGTTTCCACCTGATGCTGGCTGCTGGGAGGGTATTAAAGTCCTACCCGACTAGGGCCTTTCGCCGGAGTGTGTTACTGCCACCAGATTCTGTTTGCCATTGTTCCTGGTCTTTGTCAGGAAAGGTTTCACCTGTTTGGTGGCACTGTCGTTCCTGTGGATCGCAGTACTGGTGTCCACCAGCAGGTGTCTCCTAACAGTCGGGAGCTGTCATGAAAGGGAGGGTATTTAAGTCCTACCCGACTAGGGCCTTTCGCCGGAGTGTGTTACTGCCACCAGATTCTGTTTGCCATTGTTCCTGGTCTTTGTCAGGAAAGGTTTCACCTGTTTGGTGGCACTGTCGTTCCTGTGGATCGCAGTACTGGTGTCCACCAGCAGGTGTCTCCTAACAGTCGGGAGCTGTCATGAAAGGGAGGGTATTTAAGTCCTACCCGACTAGGGCCTTTCGCCGGACTGTGTTACTGCCACCAGATTCTGTTTGCCATTGTTCTTTGTCAGGAAAGGTTTCACCTGCTGGTGGCACGGTCGGTCCTGTGGATCGCAGTACTGGTGTCCACCAGCGGGTGTCTCCTAACAATCGGGAGCTGTCATGAAAAGGTTTCCCCTGCTGGTGGCACTGTTAGATCCTTGGGCCGCAGTACCAATGTCCACCAGCGGTGTCTCCTAACAATCGGGAGCTGTCATGAAAAGGTTTCCCCTGCTGGTGGCACTGTTAGATCCTTGGGCCGCAGTACCAATGTCCACCAGCGGTGTCTCCTAACAATCGGAAGCTGTCATGAAAAGGTTTCCCCTGCTGGTGGCACGGTTAGATCCTTGGGCCACAGTACCAATGTCTAACAGCGGTTGTCTCCTGGCAGTGTGGAGCAGACATCACCTCCTATGATCAGGCGTCACCTAAGGCTGATTACAGTTCATAGGCGTGCGCACAGGGTGTGCCAGGTGTGCCCAGGCACACCCTAATCACCCTGTGCACCACAGATCCCCCTACTGCCTTGGTTCCCCCATTCCTTTCCCTTGCAGCGCTTCCGGCTTCCCTACTCTCCTCTCCCTCTGGCTGTTGCTGCAGGGATGTTTTAGGATGAGTGGGGGGAGGGGCCAGTAAATATGTAACTTACCAGCCCCTTCCCTTTCATCCTGAGGGATCGGTAGTATGTGTTTGAGCTTTGGGGTGCACACCCTAATGCAATAGGCTGCACACACCTATGTTACAGGTGTATGTATAAATACCCAGCGGCATTCACATGCTTGCCTTGGTATCTTTCCTGTGCCCTGACCCGCACCCAGGGCTGGACTGGGACATTTGGCCCTGGACTTCATCCAGACTGGCCCACTTTGACAGGTCTATCCCATGGCGGCTGAACAACTCCCCCTCACCCCGACCACCCAAGCCCCCTCTCCCCCTTCACTAGCCACTCTACTTTATTAGAGTAGAACGGCTGTTACTGGTACTCTTATAGGCAGTACCAGTGGGGAAGCTAGACATTATTTCACCCGGGGCAAAGGATCAGTCTGGTGCCCCCCCCTTATGGGACAAGATTAGGCAGAAGGGAGAAGCTCCCAGGCCATAGCTGTTGAGTCAGCTGTCTGTCCCCTACCCCATGCTCCTGTCGTCCCCCCTGCTCCTCTGGTCTTCCCCCTGCTTCTTTGTTCCCCCCAGGTGAGCGCTGCGGGGAGGGAGAGGAGGTGAGCGCTGCGGGGAGGGAGAGACAGAGGAGCGGCGGTCCACTGTCACTGAAGCCGGCCCACCGGGAAACTCCCTGTAGTCCCAATGGCCAGTCCATCCCTGCCCGCACCTGCGAATCTGACTCTGTAACCTGTGTACCTGATCCTGTGACCCTGTGCATCTGATCCTGTCCCTCCTGTTACCTTGCATCCCTGCCCTACATCCTGATCCCGTCCACCTTCTCCCTGTCCTGTCCGGTTCCTTGCCCCCATCTGCTGATCTCCTGTGAATGACCCTGGCCTGGCTACGTTTATGATTCTGGTATTCCCCATCTACTGTATATAGTTGTTTGTTATTTGTGGGTCACTGTTTGACATTGGAGGTGTTTATATATTTATATATCACTAATCTTAATAAATGTAAATATTCACTTTACTTACGCCTGGTTCCTCTGTTGCAGTCCGCACGGTTCTGGTCACACCTGTTCATGACAGTCTTGCTCCTGCCCTGTACCCTGCTGCCTTCTACCTGCTCTCCCTTGTTCCTGATCCCAGTTTTGTTTCCCTCTTTCCATCTGCTCCCTGAAACTCCAGTTTTCCCCTGCTTTTCGGTGTTCCCCATTTTCTTTCCAACACAGGAGCGCCCAGAGGCGATTCAGTTTGCATGTGTTGCGCTATCCAAGTTTCTCACTCACAAGGTGTCCTCAGTCTTTTAGGTTGATTGATGCCCAGAGTCATTTAAACCAGTGGTTCTCAACCTCAGTGCTCAGGTGCCCCCAACAGGCCATGTTTGCAGGTTTTCTTTTATCCTGCTTTAAATCAGAGTCATTGGCTCGGTATTTTGGACAGCTATTTTATCTAAGAGAAATTCCCAGAACATGGTCTGTTGTGGGTACTTGAGGATTGAGGGTTGAGAACCACCGATTTAACCCAACGACTGAGGATATCCTGTGAATGCGGGGTGTCCACATTGATGAAGCCGCAGTTATTCATTTCCACCACAAGAGGTCCTCAGTTATCTGGGTTGACTGACGCCCAAGGTCATTTAAACTGGAGACTGAGGATATCCTGTTAGTGCAGGTTGTCATTGATGGAGCCGCAGTTATTCCTTTCCACCACAAGAGGTTCTTAGGCTGCATTCACACCTGAGCGTTTTGTCGCGTGAAGCTCCAAAACGCTAGAGGGGGAAACAAAATACATTATTCTCTATGGAGATGGTTCACATCTCCACTCCAAAACGCCTGACGCCGAACGCCTGAAGCTCAAACAAGTTCTGGACCCTTTTTTGTCTCTCGAATTGAGCGTATTTGGGCGTTTTTCTGTTTCTAACATTGGTGACCCCAGACCTGTCCAAATTCGCGACAAAACGTGGTAAAAAAAACGCAGCAAAATTGCGGCAAAACGCTACGCTCGGGTGTGAATGCAGCCTTAGTCTTATGGGTTGATTGCTGTCCAATGTCATTTAACCCGGAGACTGAGGACATTCTGTAAGTACAGAGCGTCATTGATGGAGCCACAGTTATTCATTTCCACCACAATTTTACCCAGAGACTGAGGACATTCTGAGTAATTGTACCCAGAGACTGAGGACATTCTGAGTAATTGTACCCAGAGACTGAGGACATTCTGAGTAATTGTACCCAGAGACTGAGGACATTCTGAGTAATTGTACCCAGAGACTGAGGACATTCTGAGTAATTTTACCCAGAGACTGAGGACATTCTGAGTAAATTTTACCCAGAGACTGAGGACATTCTGAGTAAATTTTACCCAGAGACTGAAGACATTCTGAGTAATTGTACCCAGAGACTGAGGACATTCTGAATAATTTTACCCAGAGACTGAGGACATTCTGAGTCATTTTACCCAGAGACTGAGGACATTCTGTGAATGCAAATTGTCATTGATGGAGCCACAGTTATTCATTTCCACCACAAGAGGTCCCCAGTTCTCTGGTTTGATTGATGCCCAGAGTCATATAACAAGGAGACTGAGGACATTCTGTGAGTGCTGAGTGTCATGGATGGAGCCACAACTATCCCTGCTCCCTGCAACTCCAATTTTCCTTAATATAAGACCCAGGCTTATTTTCGGGGAAACACGGTAGGTGTGGATGACCTCAAACTTCTTCCGGCAAGATCCAGGGGAATACAGAGCAGCTGAAATCTCTTGAGAAGATGTTCCAATGAACTTGAATGTCCGCTCAGGAGATATCCTTGTAGCGCACTTGAAACAAGTTGGTGTGATTTGGGCCCTAAAACTGTTATTTTTCTTGTGTAAACTTCTCTCCCATGTAATTGAGATGGACATGTTTGACGTCCAGCCTGTGTGGCAACCAGGATTGCCCCTGTAGATACAGTGGGGGGAACATAATGATTTGATCCCCTGCCAGTGGTGACTGGTGCTCAAAATTTTTGGGGGGGCGCAAAAGGCCACTGTGCCCATAAATTGCCGTCACTGTCAGGGCCGGATTTGCTCTCCCTGCTGCCCCAAGGCCAGGTTCCACAATGCACCCCCTCCCCACCAACCAAACCCCCCCCCCCAAATCAATGGAGAATGGCAACCGGAGGGGACAGGGGACACGGTTAGTTCAAATATTTTTTGTTTCTTTTTTTTCTAACTTTTTAGCACTTTTTTATTCATTTTTAGCTTTTCGTTTACTTGTTTTTATTTTCGTGTAATATTCTTATTGTTTTGAATATTATTTTTCTTATCCTTTACTTTTTAGTTACTTTTTTAATTTAATTATTATTATTTTTAATCATTTTTTTTCACTTAACTTTATTGGTATCACACAGGAGAAAACAATTCCCTGTGCGACAGCAATTTTTTTTTTTTTATTCATTTTTAGCTTTTTGTTTACTTGTTTTTATTTTCGTGTAATATTCTTATTGTTTTGAATATTATTTTTCTTATCCTTTACTTTTTAGTTACTTTTTTAATTTAATTATTATTATTTTTAATCATTTTTTTTCACTTAACTTTATTGGTATCACACAGGAGAAAACAATTCCCTGTGCGACAGCAATTTTTTTTTTTTTTATTCATTTTTAGCTTTTTGTTTACTTGTTTTTATTTTCGTGTAATATTCTTATTGTTTTAAATATTATTTTTCTTATCCTTTACTTTTTAGTTACTTTTTTAATTTAATTATTATTATTTTTAATCATTTTTTTTCACTTAACTTTATTGGTATCACACAGGAGAAAACAATTCCCTGTGCGACAGCAATTTTTTTTATTTTTATTCATTTTTAGCTTTTCGTTTACTTGTTTTTATTTTTGTGTAATATTCTTATTATTTTGAATATTATTTTTCTTATTCTTTACTTTTTAGTTACTTTTTTAATTTAATTATTATTTTTTATCAATTTTTTTTTCACTTAACTTTATTGGTATCACACAGGAGAAAACAATTCCCTGTGCGACAGCAATTTTTTTTATTTTTATTCATTTTTAGCTTTTCGTTTACTTGTTTTTATTTTTGTGTAATATTCTTATTATTTTGAATATTATTTTTCTTATTCTTTACTTTTTAGTTACTTTTTTAATTTAATTATTATTTTTTATCAATTTTTTTTCACTTAACTTTATTGGTATCACACAGGAGAAAACAATTCCCTGTGCGACAGCAATTTTTTTTATTTTTATTCATTTTTAGCTTTTCGTTTACTTGTTTTTATTTTCGTGTAATATTCTTATTATTTTGAATATTATTTTTCTTATTCTTTACTTTTTAGTTACTTTTTTAACTTAATTATTATTATTTTTTATAAAAAATGTTTCACTTAACTTTATTGGTATCACACAGGAGAAAACAATTCCCTGTGCGACAGCAATTTTTTTTATTTTTATTCATTTTTAGCTTTTCGTTTACTTGTTTTTATTTTTGTGTAATATTCTTATTATTTTGAATATTATTTTTCTTATTCTTTACTTTTTAGTTACTTTTTTAATTTAATTATTATTTTTTATCAATTTTTTTTTCACTTAACTTTATTGGTATCACACAGGAGAAAACAATTCTCTGTGCGACAGCAATTTTTTTTATTTTTATTCATTTTTAGCTTTTCGTTTACTTGTTTTTATTTTTGTGTAATATTCTTATTATTTTGCATATTATTTTTCTTATTCTTTACTTTTTAGTTACTTTTTTAATTTAATTATTATTTTTTATCAATTTTTTTTCACTTAACTTTATTGGTATCACACAGGAGAAAACAATTCCCTGTGCGACAGCAATTTTTTTTATTTTTATTCATTTTTAGCTTTTCGTTTACTTGTTTTTATTTTTGTGTAATATTCTTATTATTTTGAATATTATTTTTCTTATCCTTTACTTTTTAGTTACTTTTTTAACTTAATTATTATTATTTTTTATCAATTTTTTTTCACTTAACTTTATTGGTATCACACAGGAGAAAACAATTCCCTGTGCGACAGCAATTTTTTTTATTTTTATTAATTTTTAGCTTTTCGTTTACTTGTTTTTATTTTCGTGTAATATTCTTATTATTTTGAATATTACATTTCTTATTCTTTACTTTTTAGTTACTTTTTTAATTTAATTATTATTATTTTTTATCAATTTTTTTTCACTTAACTTTATTGGTATCACACAGGAGAAAACAATTCCCTGCGCGACAATTGGAGGTGACAGTTTTTTTTTATTGACCCCGTCACCTCCAAAACAGAAGTCCTAGCACTGTGCTAGAACTCCTGTCACAGCTGAGATGGGAAGAGCACAGCTCACCCCTCTCACTGTGTACATCGGCGACAGGGACAGGAGACAGACTCAGAGGCTGGGGGGAAGACTGAGGAGTCCCGAAGGCAGAGCAAGCCGAGAAAGGTATGTGGGGGGAGGGGAGAACGGACAGCAGCACACATTTGACAAGCGATTTTGACATCATCGCCGTAATCACTTAACGAGCGAGAAAATTCCCCCGCTCAATTCTCCCACACAGCAACTTACCGCGCTCAACTGTATGTTATGGTCGTCGGGGGACTCCATGCCACTGCCGCCCCTTGGCGCCCTGCCGCCCCGTGGCCTGGCCTTGGTGGCCTTGTGGGAAATCCGGGCCTGGTCACTGTGCCATCAATTGCAGCTACTGTACCCATCAATTGCTGCCAGTGTGCCCATCAATTGCCGTCACTGTGCCATGAAATGCAGCTACTGTACCCATCAATTGCTGCCAGTGTGCCCATCAATTGCCGTCACTGTGCCATCAATTGCAGCTACTGTACCCATCAATTGCTGCCAGTGTGCCCATCAATTGCCGTCACTGTGCCATCAAATGCAGCTACTGTACCCATCAATTGCTGCCAGTGTGCCCATCAATTGCCGTCACTGTGCCATCAATTGCAGCTACTGTACCCATCAATTGCAGCCAGTGTGCCCATCAATTGCCGTCACTGTGCCATCAATTGCAGCTACTGTACCCATCAATTGCAGCCAGTGTGCCCATCAATTGCCGTCACTGTGCCATCAATTGCAGCTACTGTACCCATCAATTGCTGCCAGTGTGCCCATCAATTGCCGTCACTGTGCCATCAATTGCAGCTACTGTACCCATCAATTGCTGCCAGTGTGCCCATCAATTGCCGTCGATGTGCCATCAAATGCAGCTACTGTACCCATCAATTGCTGCCAGTGTGCCCATCAATTGCCGTCACTGTGCCATCAATTGCAGCTACTGTACCCATCAATTGCAGCCAGTGTGCCCATCAATTGCCGTCACTGTGCCATCAATTGCAGCTACTGTACCCATCAATTGCAGCCAGTGTGCCCATCAATTGCCGTCACTGTGCCATCAATTGCAGCTACTGTACCCATCAATTGCTGCCAGTGTGCCCATCAATTGCCGTCACTGTGCCATCAAATGCAGCTAATTATACAATTATATTGGTCGTAATACAAAGTCACATCGTTATATAATTTGTAAAGGGAACAAAAAAAGAGCCTCAGGATTTATCTCAGATCTTTATTTTTTAATCTTCTGGTCTTAGATAAGTTCAGTGTGACACACGATGTCATCGCCTGATTCTTATCGAATCCGCGGCGGAGCGTCACCGTACAAATCCCAGTTAAGGGCAGTCGAAAGTTTATTCATTTCCTAAGTGGCCCCCTGGGCAGGAAACACGCGCGCGGCATTAAGACTTTTCTCTCTGCGAATATAAAGTTCTCCAAAAACAAGAAAGAAATCTGACGCGCGGGGTCCCCGCGGCGCACAAGCGTGTCACTTTCTCCTTAGTGAAAAGCTTTCCCGAAAGTCGTTTGTATTCGATTTTCTCATTTTTGTTGCTCTGCATTTTCACCAGGATATTCGGGACCGAGCCAACGGGCGCTTTTGTCACGTGGAAAACACGTAAACTGCTACATGCGCTTGGGGTGAAATTCGGAAATAACGGCACCACAAGCGTGTCACGTGTTTTCAGAAGCGCGGGCAAAAAAAAAAAACGCACATTTCTGCCCTCGCTTTTGCGATGTCCAGATGTAAACAGAACCTTAAATCGGCCGGTTTCAGCTCTCAGGTCCCACGTGTAGCCGGAGCTCCTTCACACCGCCGCCGCCATCCACACCGCGTGCCAAGCCCCCCGTGAACAGAACCTTAACCACTTCAGCTCTGGAAGGTTTACCCCCCCCCCTTCATGACCAGGCCATTTTTTGCGATACGGCACTGCGTTACTTTAACCCCTTCCTTTCCAGCCCATAGGGGAATCACGTCATGGTGATCCCCTCGCCGATGAGACTGGACATTGCACAATGTCCAGTCTTCACGGCGTTCTAGGGCGCGCCCGCGGCACCACTCGCGATCCCTCGCGCGTGCCCGACGGCCGTGATTGCCGCCGGGCACCCGCGATTTCCGGCAATCACGTCAGGAGTGTGGATCTGTGTGTGTAATGATGGGGTGTAAACACACAGATCCACCTCCTGTCAGCGGTGAGGAGACTGATGTGTGTTCCCAGTACAGAGGAACACACATCGATCTCCTCCCCCTGTGAGTCCCCCTCCCCCTACAGTTAGAACAGACTTTAGGACACATTTTAACCCCGTCAGCGCCCCCTAGTGTTAACCCCTTCCCTGCCAGTCACATTTACACAGTAATCAGTGCAGTTTTATAGCACTAATCGCTGTGTAAATGTGAACGGTCCCAAAAACGTGTCAAAAGTGTCCGATATGTCCGCCGCAACGTCACGGTCACAAAAAAAAAAAACGCAGACTACCGCCATTACTAGTAAAAAAAAAAAAAAAAAAATGCCATAAATCTATCACCTATTTTGTAGACGCTATAACTTTTGCGCAAACCAATCAATATACGATTATTGCGTTTTGTTTTTTTTTACCAAAAATACGTAGAATACGTATCGGTCTAAACTGAGGGGAAAAAAATTTTTTTTTTAAAAAAATATTGTGAGATGTATTAAATAAAAAGGAAAAAATATTGTGTTTTTTTTTAAATTGTCGCTCTTCTTTTGTTTATAGCGCAAAAAATAAAAACCGCAGAGATGATCAAATACCACCAAAAGAAAGCTCTATTTGTGTGGGGAAAAAAACATAACGATTTAATTTGGGTACAGTGTTGCACGACCGCGCAATTGTCATTCAAAGTGCAACAGCGCTGAAAACTAAAAATTGGTCTGGGCAGGAAGGGGGTGAAAATGCCCTGTATGGAAGGGGTTAAGACCCCTTTCACACTAAGGCAGTTTTCAGGCGTTTTAGCGCTAGAAATAGCGCCTGTAAAGCGCCTGAAATTGCCTCTCATGCCCAAGTGTGACAGCCCAGTTGTACAACTGCGGTGCAAGTCCACTTCAGCCCCGGACCATTTTGCTGGTCAATGACCAAGCCACTTTTTGCGATTCGGCACTGCGTCGCTCTGACAATTGCGCGGTCGTGCGACGCGGCTCCTAAACAAAATCGGCGTCCTTTTTTTCCCACAAATAGAGCTTTCTTTTGGTGGTATTTGATCACCTCTGCGGTTTTTATTTTTCGCGCTATAAACAAAAATAGAGCGACAACTTTGAAAAAAAATGCAAAATTTTTTACTTTTTGCTATAGTAAATTTCCCCCAAAAATATATAAAAAAAAATAAAAATTTTTCCCTCAGTTTAGGACAATACGTATTCTTATATAAATATTCAAAATGCAATATGGCCACCTGGAAGTGCATACCGAACGTAATTTAATGCTTGTGTGATTGGCTCACTGGAATTTTCTACAAGTCTGTACAAAGACACAAGTCAGATATCTAGCATCACCAGCAACAAAAATTTCATTTTTGATGAGATACTTCCAATAGTGCAAGTGCAGCAGCTGATTGATAATGATGAAATCTTGCCAGGACTTCCAATGGTAACTCCAGAATCCTTGCCAGGACTTCCAAAGGTACTTTATAAAATCCTTGTCAGGGCTTCCAATGATATTTCCAGAATTCCTACCAGGACTTCCAAAGGCAGGGCTCGACAAAACCCGGGTGCCTGGTCGCAATTACGACAAGAAATTGTGACCTGGCGCCCGGGGAAGCTTAGGCCTGCAGAAGGCCGCAAAGCCTGGGGCCTCAATTACCGTCCGGCACAGGCGACGCGATCACGGCAGGCCCGCGTCGGCCGCTAATTGAGGCCGCGGCTTTGCGGCCTTCTGCAGGCCCAAGCTTCCTTCTGTGATCTGGCATTGGCATTACAATTACCGTATTTATATATACGCCGATACCTGCTTTCCCGCGCCGAATTTTGAATACTGCGCCGACATATACCGAGCGCAGTACACTCGGGTATATTCGGCCAGTCTCGGCTTCTTCCGCGGTCACGTCATGGACGTACAGGACGTGAGCGCGAAAGTTGCCGAGCCTGCCCGAGTGTACTGCGCTCAGTATATGCTGGCGCAGTATTCAAAACTCGGCGCGGGAAACGAGTGGGGAGGATGCGAGGACGCCGCGAGGACGCCGAACCCGCCGAAGAGGACGCCGGACCCGCCGAAGAGGACACCGGACCCGCCGAAGAGGACACCGGACCCGCCGAAGAGGACACCGGACCCGCCGAAGAGACCCGCCGAAGAGGACACCGGACCCGCCGCAGAAGGACGCCGAACCCGACGAGGCCGCCGATAGACGCCGCGCAAGACACCAAGACTGTAAGTACAAAATAACTTTTTTTCCACAGGATTGGGGGGCACTTTGGGGGTGCGCGGTATACGCGGGAGCGCGTTATACCGCGATAAATACGGTAGTTACATTACAAGTAGCAAAACAGCAGTTCTAATTTGTTTTTCACTGCCATCTCCTTCCCTCTAATTAGAACCCCCAAACATTATATATATTTTTTATTCTAACACCCTAGAGAATAAAATGGCGGTCATTGCAATACTTTCTGTCACACCATATTTGCGCAGCGGTCTTACAAGCGCACTTTTTTGGGGAAAAAATACACGTTTTTTAATTAAGAAAAAGACAACAGTAAAGTTAGCACAATTTTTTTTTATTTTGTGAAAGATGATATTACGCCGAGTAAATTGATACCCAACATGTCACGCTTCAAAATTGCGTCCGCTCGTGGAATGGCGACAAACTTTTACTCTTTAAAATCTCCATAGGCAACGTTTAAAAAATTCTACAGGTTGCATGTTTTAAGTTACAGAGGAGGTCTAGGGATAGAATTATTGCTCTCGCTCTACCAGTCGCGGCAATACTTGACATGTGTGGTTTGAATACCGTTTACATATGCGGGTGCTACTCACGTATGCGTTCGCTTCTGTGTGCGAGTTTGGCGGGACGGGGTGCTTTTTTGGCTCCTAACTTTTTAAGCTGGCTCCTAGATTCCAAGCAAATTTGTCAAACCCTGTCCAAAGGTACTTCTAAAATCCCTACCAGGACCTCTTATGGTACTTCCAGAATTCCTGCCAGGACTTGCAATACTACGCACAGAATACTTGCAACGACTTCCAATGGTACTCATTGAATCCCTGCCAAGACATCCAAAGGTACATCTAGAATCCTTGCCAGGGCTTCCAATGATACATTAAGATTTCCTGCCAGCACTTCCAATTAGGGTTGTCCCGATACCACTTTTTTAGGACCGAGTACAAGTACCGATACTTTTTTTCAAGTAGTCGCCGATACCGAATACCAATACTTTTTTTAAATGTGTCCCCATATGCAGCCATGTCCCCCACAAATGCAGCCATGTCCCCCCCAGCCATGTCCCCCACATATGCAGCCATGTCCCCGCAGCCATGTCCCCCACATATGCAGCCATGTCCCCGCAGCCATGTCCCTCCAGCAATGTCCCCCACATATGCAGCCATGTCCCCCCAGCCATGTCCCCCACATATGCAGCCATGTCCCCCACATATGCAGCCATGTCCCCCCAGCCATGTCCCCCACATATGCAGCCATGTCCCTCCAGCCATGTCCCTGCAGCCATTTCCCCTATACCTAGCAGCCGCCCGGGGAACATCACAGCTTTCATTTGAATAGCTGTAGTGTTCCCGCGCGTATAGACACTCCCCCTTGCTCAGGATTGGATGGGTGATCGTGATCTGTCCAATCCCGCGCAAGGGGGAGTGTCTATACGCGCGGGAACACTACAGCTATTCAAATGAAAGCTGTGATGTTCCTGCACGCTTTAACCATGCGGCGTGTGCGGCGGTTTTCATTTTCAGCGTGTGCGGCGGCTTTAATTGCGGCGGCGGCGGCGGGACAAGTATTCTATTTAGGTATCGGGGGTATTTGCGGAAGTACAAGTACTCCCGCAAATACTCGGTATCGGTCCCGATACTGGTATCGGGACAACCCTACTTCCAATAATACTCCCAGAATCCCTGCCAGGACGCCAACCATTTAATTCACTTTTCACATGGACACAGACAAACACACACAGGGATTTCTTCAGAATAACAAAAGGTAGAAATCTGCAACAAAGTTTGTTCAAATCCTTGCACTATACATGGATCACCCAGAGGGGAACTATTTTTTCTCAACAAAAATGGGAGATCTCTTTAAATACATTTTGATGAGGAGGGTGAAGTAAGGAGAGGTGGGTATATAAAAGATAAACCTCTAAACTTTAAACAGGGTTAGTCTATATCTGGCTTCCCATATGATGAGGAACTACAAGCAACAGATTGTCTTTCCAGGAGATCCAGGTAAGGAACAAAGACTTCTGAGTCATACGTTTCTATAACACTCCCTTTATGTAAAATTATGTGCAAGCACAAAAAGATGAAAGCCACCGTATGCAGACAAGAAATCTGTCCCAGAAGGGCACTAATAATAAAAAAGAACAGTAGAGGGTACGGCATCATAAACCGAATGACAATGAGCACATTATCATTATTTAATCATATTTATTGCAGAGAGTTTTTTTCGTTGGCATTAAAATGAGTTACACAGCGGCCACAATAGTGATATTAATCCTACATATTACAAGGTAATAAAAAGGAAGACACAAATCAGCTATATTCACTGCAGAGGAATTGTAAAATCTATCGACTTGGCACCTGCGCTGCACCCATCGCCGCTCCACTTTTAGAGCAGAACCTCCACAACTCCCAAACCCCCTGAGAGTTAAAACTCACTTAAAGCAAAACATTTATAAATAATAAAAAAAGATATTAAAACCAGTTTTAGTTCACTTATGTATAATTGTTAGGGTGGTCCCAATACCTCTTTTTTAGGACCGAGTACAAGTATCGATACTTTTTTTCAAGTAGTTGCCGATACCGAATACCGATACTTTTTTTAAATGTGTCCCCCCCACAGATGCGGCCATGTCCCCCACAGATGCAGCCATGTCCCCCCACACATATTGCAGCCATGACCCCCCACACATATTGCAGCCATGTCCCCCACATATGCATCCATGCATGTCCCCCACATATTGCAGCCATGTATGTCCCCCACATATTGCAGCCATGTATGTCCCCCACATATTGCAGCCATGTATGTCCCCCACATATTGCAGCCATGTATGTCCCCCACATATTGCAGCCATGTCATGTCCCCCACATATTGCAGCCATGTATGTCCCCCATATTGCAGCCATGTATGTCCCCAACATATTGCAGCCATGTATGTCCCCCACATAATGCAGCCATGTATGTCCCCCATATTGCAGCCATGTATGTCCCCCACATATTGCAGCCATGTCATGTCCCCCACATATTGCAGCCATGTATGTCCCCCACATATTGCAGCCATGTATGTCCCCCACATAATGCAGCCATGTATGTCCCCCATATTGCAGCCATGTATGTCCCCCACATATTGCAGCCATGTCATGTCCCCCACATATTGCAGCCATGTATGTCCCCCACATATTGCAGCCATGTATGTCCCCCACATATTGCAGCCATGTATGTCCCCCACATATTGCAGCCATGTATGTCCCCCACATATTGCAGCCATGTCATGTCCCCCACATATTGCAGCCATGTATGTCCCCCACATATTGCAGCCATGTATGTCCCCCACATATTGCAGCCATGTCATGTCCCCCACATATTGCAGCCATGTATGTCCCCCACATATTGCAGCCATGTATGTCCCCCACATATTGCAGCCATGTATGTCCCCCACATATTGCAGCCATGTATGTCCCCCACATATTGCAGCCATGTATGTCCCCCATACCTGATATGATGCCGCCGCATACCGCCGCGTTAATCCCCCTGCATTACAAGCTTTAGTTTGTCCGTCCAATCCCGAGCAAGGGGGAGTGTCTATACATGGCGAGGCGGGCATTACAAGTATACAAACGAATACTTGTAATGCGCGCTCTATTCTACGGGGATTAACGCGGCGGTATGCGGCAGCGGCTTTGCGGCGGCAGGGGATAGGGGGGATGGGGGGTAAGTATTCTATTTAGGTATTGGGGGTATTTGCGGGAGTACAAGTACTCGGGACAACCCTAATAATTGTAAACCATTTTTCAGTTAAAGTAATTACTTTGGAAGTTTGTATGAATACATTTGTGATATGTCATTATAAACAGCAACCAACCAATCTCAGACTTGTTTAGTTGCGGAAACAATTTGGTATAGAGAAGATAAAAACAGTCCAGAATCTATATAACCTGTCTGTTACGGTACTAGTCTTACTTAATATTCCAATCGCGCACCTTCCTGGAAAAACGCCTCATAAATAAAATAAAAAATGGGTGCTGAAGCGATCGCCAGCCGGGAACTGGAACAATAAACCATATGAACATATTTGTCAGCACACCACGGATCGTATAAAGCGTCCAAAAGTTTTAATGCAATGAAAACATCACAAGGACGGCAACGTTTCGAGGCCACGCAGGACCTCTTCGTCAGCAACTTGCCTGCAATGCCAAGCGGCGGTTTCCAAAGAGAGGAAAGTCCTTTCTTGTATTGGAGAGTAGTGTTGAGCAGAATATGCCATATTCGATTTCGCGATATATCTCGAATATATAGTCGAATATTCGAGATATATTCGCTAAATACGAATATTCGTGATATATTTTAGAAATTAAATCATTGCGAATTTTCACTATCGCGAATGCGAATGCGAAGTGCGAATTGCGAATGCGAATGCGAAATTTCGAGAAATGCGGAATGGAGCACTCTGATTGGCTCAGAATATTTGTGATATATTACAATACACAATAATTGCGAATATTCGGCAAATGCGGAAGGAGCACTCTGATTGGCTCAGAATATTCGTGATATATTACAATACACAATAATTGCGAATATTCGGCAAATGCGGAAGGAGCACTCTGATTGGTTCAGAATATTCGTGATATATTACAATACAAAATAATTGCGAATATTCGAGAAATGCGGAAGGAGCACTCTGATTGGCTCAGAATATTCGTGATATATTACAATATAAAATAATTGCGAAATTTCGAGAAATGCGGAATGGAGCACTCTGATTGGCTCAGAATATTCGTGATATATTACAATACAAAATAATCGCGCGATATCGCTATTGCCGAATAATCGCATTGCGATTTTTCGGGAATATAAATTGAGCGCTGCAGCTACTCGGCCCAAGGTCTCTAATCATACCAGCAATGCTTTTAGACGTCGATGGGGATCTCTAGGATGTGATCTGTTCTAAAAAAAATTGAAAAAATAAGAATATTCGAAATAGCGAATATTCGCCGCGATATTCGCGTTATTCGCGAATACTCGAATATGCAATATTCGTAGCGAATATTCGCAATGCGAATATTCGTGAGCAACACTATTGGAGAGGGATGGACTCCAGAGAGAGAGATATCATTTTGCCCCCCCCCCCCCCTTGTACAAATCATTAGTAAGACCTCATCTGGAAGATGCAGTCCAGTTTTGGGCACCAGTTCTCAGAAATGATAAATCGGGGAACTGGAGAAAGTGCAGAGAAGGGCAACCAAACTGATAAGAGGCATGGAGGAGCTCAGCTATGAGGAAAGATTAGAGGAACTGAATTTATTCACTCCTGAGAAGAGGAGAATAAGGGGGGATATGATCAACATGTACAAATACATAAGAGGTCCATATAGTGAACTTGGTGTTGAGTTACCAACACAGTCAACACTGAGGACAAGGGGGCGCTCTTTACGTCTTGAGGAAAAGAGATTTCACCTCCAAATACGGAAAGGTTTCTTCACAGTAAGAGCTGTGAAAATGTGCAACAGACTCCCCCCAGAGGTGGTTCTGGCCAGCTCAGTAGATTGCTTTATGAAAGGCCTGGATACTTTCCTAAATGTACAGAATATAACTGAGTACTAAGTTCTGTAGGTAAGTTGATCCGGGGAAAATCTGATCGCCTCTCAAGGGATCAGGAAGGATTTTTTTCCCCTCCTGTAGCAAATTGGATCATCGCTCTGCTGGGGGGTTTTGTCTTCCTCTGGATCAACTGTGGGTATGGAGTTGGGTGTATGGGAGGATGTACTGTGTTTTTTCATTTTGATTGTTTATTTTAATTTTTTGTGGTTGGACTGGATGGATTTGTGTCTTTTTTCAACCTGACTAACTATGTAACTATGTAACTATGTAATACTTGCCAGAAATTCCAAAGGTACTCCCAAAACTCCTGCCAGGACTTCCAATACTATTCACAGAATACTTGCAATGAATTCAAATGGTACTCATAGAATCCCTGCCAAGACATCCAAAGGAACATCTAGAATCCTTGCCAGGGCTTCCAATGATACTTCATCGGAATATGTGTGTATATGTGTAGATATATATATATATATATATATATATATATATAGGGCCAGATTCAGGTAGAGTTAGGCTGGAGTATCTGCGATACTCCAGCCTAACTGTCACTTTAAGCCGGCGTTTCTGTAACCAGAAAACAAGAAACGCCGGGTTGGAGTTCAGATGCGATCGGCGTAATTGAATTTTGCCATCGCATCACAAATTTAATTTAAAAATGGCGCCGGGGGCGTTCCCGCTGATTTACGCTGAAAAAATATGTTAATCAGCGGGAATCGGCAATTCACGATCGTTTTTGGGCGCGACGCAGTGACTTTCCGACGTTTCCGTAAGCGATACGCGACGTAAAGATAAAGCAGCCCCCTAGTGGAGTATCCTATGTTAAGTATAGCCGTCGTCATCGCGTCGGAAGAAAAAAAAAATTCGCGTCGCTTGCGTAAAACGTTCATGAATGGGGATGTGACGTCATTGACGCTCACTGACAGAATTTGGAGCATGCGCACTGGGATGTATTGACACTCGACGCATGCGCAGTACGTTCGCCCCGTACCCGCCCAATTTGAATTCCGCCGGCTCATTTTCGATGCGCTGCCGCAACTTTAGGAGCAAGTGCTTCATGAATAACAGCACTTGCTCCTAAAATTTCGGCAGAGTAACGTAAATGAGAAGCGTTACTCCAGAGCAAAGATGCTCCCATCTACCTGAATCTGGCCCATAGAGTACAGACCAAAAGTTTGGACACACCTTCTTATTCAAAGAGTTTCCTTTATTTTCATGACTATGAAAATTGTAGAGTCACACTGAAGGCATCAAAACTATGAAGTAACACATGTGGAATTATATACATAACAAAAACATGTGAAACAACTGAAAATCTGTCATATTCTCGGTCCTTTTGCTTTGATTACTGCTTTGCACACTCTCGGCATTCTCTTGTCACCTGAAATGCTCTTCCAACAGTCTTGAAGGAGTTCCCAGAGATGCTTAGCACTTGTTGGCCCTTTTGCCTTCACTCTGCGGTCCAGCTCACCCCAAACCATCTCCATTGGGTTCAGGTCCGGTGACTGTGGAGGCCGGGTCATCTGGCGCAGCCCCCCATCACTCTCCTTCTTGGTCAAATAGCCCTTCCCCCGCCTGGAGGTGTGTTTGGGGTCATTGTCCTGGTGAAAAATAAATGATGGTCCAACTAAACGCAAAGCGGATGGAATAGCATGCCGCTGCAAGATGCTGTGGTAGCCATGCTGGCTCAGTATAAATCCCCAACAGTGTCACCAGCAAAGCACCCCCACACCATCACACCTCCTCCTCCATGCTTCACAGTGGGAACCAGGCATGTAGAGTCCATCTGTTCACCTTTTCTGCGTCGCACAAAGACACGGTGGTTGGAACCAAAGATCTCAAGTTTGGACTCATCATACCAAAGCACAGATTTCCACTGGTCTAATGTCCATCCCTTGTGTTATTTACCCCAAACAAGTCTCTTCTGCTTGTTGCCTTTCTTTAGCAGCGGTTTCCTAGCAGATATTCTACCATGAAGGCCGGATTCACACCGTCTCCTCTTATCAGTTCTTCTAGAGATGTGTCTGCTGCAAAAGGACCTAGAATATGACATATTTTCAGTTGTGTCACACTTTTTTGTTATGTATAGAATTCCACATGTGTTACTTCATAGTTTTGATGCCTTCAGTGTGACTCTACAATTTTCATAGTCATGAAAATAAAGAAAACTTTTGGAATGAGAAGGTGTGTCCAAACTTTTGGTCTGTACTGTATATATAATGTTTGGGGGTTCTAAGTAATTTTTCTATCAAAAAAAATCAATTCCAACTTGTAAACAACAAATGCCAGAAATAGGCGTGAAAGGGATAAAAAAAAAACACACAGGAGATATCAGTTATTTCATCTGTGAATCCCAAATGTGTTTTTTTTTTGCTGTAACTGTCAGATGGCGGCGGGAAGCCATCAGTGAGGACATGGCGGGATTCCTCCCGATTGATCGTTATGATCAGAACATCAGAAGATTCAGTAGGACAAAGTCTGTACTAATGACGTCTTCTACAGCACGGGGGGCAACATAGGATACACCGATCCCAGCACTGCCACCTAAGGATGCTCTTTGTAGGGGGGGGGGGGGGATAGAAGAGACGACGCGTCACGCTGACTTTTTGCACCGCCGTCTTACATTTCCAGCAGTGCGCAACGTACGGTATTTGTATTTTAAATACTTACTGGATCGCATACATCTTTAATTTTGGATATACGTGTGGCGTGATCTGATGGCTGTGCATTGCCAGTCACAATATCCAGTCAACTATTTAACCTCCAGGTTTTACCCCCCTTCATGACCAGGGTATTATTTTTGTTTGCTACTTTAACTGGGAATTGCAACAGTGTGCCCAAATTATTTAATCTTTTTTTTTTTTTTTTTTTCACACAAATGCAGCTTTTTTTTGCTATATAAGAAAATAAATAAATAAATAAATAAACAAAAAAAAATGTTCATCTTTGTTTCTGTTATAAAATTGTTATTTTTTTTTCAACACAAATGCAGCTTTTTTTTTTTTTTTGCTATATAAGAATAAAAAAATAACTAAAATAAACAAAAAAAAAAATGTTCATCTTTGTTTGTTATAAAATTGTTATTTTTTTTTTCCACACAAATGCAGCTTTTTTTTTTTTTTTTGCTATATAAGAATAAAAAAATAACTAAAATAAACAAAAAAAAAATGTTCATCTTTGTTTGTTATAAAATTGTTATTTTTTTTTCCACACAAATGCAACTTTCTTCTGGTGGTATTTTCTTTGCTATATAAATAAAAAAAAAATACAACCCCCTCCCCCAAATAAAAAAAAAAATGTTCATCTCCGTTTCTTTTATAAAATTTCTATTTCTTTTCACACAAATGCTGCTTTCTTTTGGTGGTATTTAATCACACTGGGCCAGATTCACAGAGAATTAGATTCTCGTAGCGTATCAGAAATACACTACGCCGCCGTTTTTTACCTGGCTCTACGTGGAATCCAGGTAGATTTTGTCCAGTAAACGACGGCGGCGTAGTGTATTTCTCCCGTCGCAATCCATCTGCGCGAGTAGGGGGCGTGAAGCATTTAAAATAGGCGCGTTCCCACGGCGATCGAACTGCGCATGCTCCGTTCGCAAATTTCCCGCCGTGCATTAAGCGAAATCACGTCGTAGCGTCGTTTACGTACATTCCTATTCCCGAACGAGTTACGTTAAAAAAAAATATATATTTTCAAATCGACGCGGGAACAACGACCATACTTTACATGGGTTACGCACTGTTAGACCAGCAAAAAGCTCCTCTAACATTACGTAGCCAAAAAATGACGTAGGCGATTGCGAGGGACACTCGTACCTTCGTGGATCGCCGTAAAAACAAATTTGCATACCCCGACGCATGAAAACGACGCAAACTCCTCCCAGCGGCCGCAAAAATATCGCAGCGTAGATCCGAAGGCTTACGAAGACGTAAGCCTCTCGGATCGAAGCCCGAAGCCGCCGTATCATGGTTTGAGGATTCAAACTAGTGATACGGCGCGCGAAATTTTAAATTACTCCTGTCTAACACCAGTTACACAGGCGTAATCGCTCTCTGAATCTGGGCCACTGTTTTTATTTATTTTTTTGTTAAATAAATGAAAAAAATACAAAACAAAATTGCATAAAAAAAAAGTATGTTCATTTTAATTTCTGTTATACATTTTTTATTATTTTCTTTTCACACAAATGCAGCTTTCCTTTGGTTGTATTTAATCACCACAGTTTTTTTTTTTTTTTTTGCTATATAAATGAAAAAAATAAATACAAAAAACAAACAAAAATGTTCATCTCTGTTTCTGTTCTAAAATTGTTTTTTTTTTTTCCACACAAATGCAGCTTTCTTCTGGTGGTATTTTCTTTTCTATATAAATAAAAAAATACAATCCAAAAAAAAAAAGTTCATCTCCGTTTCTTTTATAAAATGTGTATTTTTTTTCACACAAATGCTGCTTTCTTTTGGTGGTATTTAATCACACTGTTTTTATTTATTTTTGTTAAATAAATGAAAAAAATACAAAACAAAATTGCATAAAAAAAAAAAATGTTCATTTTAATTTCTGTTATAAAATTTTTGTCATTTTCTTTTCACACAAATGCAGCTTTCTTTTGGTGGTATTTAATCACCACAGTTTTTTTTTTTTTTGCTATATAAATGAAAAAAAAAAAATACAAAAAACAAACAAAAATGTTTATATCTGTTCCTGTTCTAAAATTTAGCAAAAAAATATATCTTTCTTCGTAGATTTAGGCCAAAATGTATTATGCTCCATTTCTTTGGTAAAAATAACCAAATCAGTCTATAATATTTAGTGCGTGTGAAACTTTACGTCCACAAACTATGGAATATATACAGTATGTTACCAAAAGTATTGGGACGCCTGCCTTTTACACGCACATGAACTTTATTGGCATCCCAGTCTTAGTCCGTAGGGTTCAATATTGAGTTGGCCCCGCCCTTTGCAGCTATAACAGCTTCACCTCTTCTGGGAAGGCCATCCACAAGGTTTAGGAGGGTGCCTATGGGAATGTCTAACCATTCTTCCAGAAGAGCATTTGTGAGGTCAGGCACTGATGTTGGATGAGAAGGCCTGGCTTACAGTCTCCACTCTAATTCATCCTAAAGGTGTTCTATCAGGTTGAGGTCAGGACTCTGTGAAGGCCAGTCAAGTTCCTCCACCCCAAACCCGCTCATCCACGTCTTTATGGACCTTGCTTTGTACACTGGTACGCTGACGCCTTAAGAGTTCCCTTCACTGGAACTAAGGGGCCTTTTTACAAGGGACGATCACATGTCCCCAATAGGGGAGGTGATAATGGGGGCTAATACAGGGGGGGGTATCACATGGGCCAAATACAAGAGGTGATCACGTGGACCCAATACGGGGGTTGACAGCGATGGACTGGCCATTGGGACTACCAGGAGTTCCCCGGGGGCGATGGCTCAGTGGGCCAATCGGAGGTCCATGGCGATCTACCCATCAATCGCCGAACAGCTGGCGCCTGATGGATAGGTCGATATTTAACCAGCAATGCATGCAGAGTAGCGCAGGATGTTCCCTGTGTCCTGTACCCTGATGTGATGTGCCCTGATGTGCCATGTGCCCTGATGTTCCCTGTGCCCTGTACCCTTATGTGCTGTGCCCTGATGGGCCCCGTGCCCTGTACCCTGATGTGATGTGCCCTGATGTGCCACGTGCCCTGATGTTCCCTGTACCCTGATGTGATGTGCCCTGATGTGCCACGTGCCCTGATGTTCCCTGTACCCTGATGTATGTGCCCTGATGTGCCCCGTGCCCTGTTGTGATGTGCCCTGTACGTGTTGTGCCCTGATGTGCCACGTGCCCTGATGTGCTGAGCGCTGTACCATGCCATCATGTGCACTGTACCCTGATGTGTTGTGCCCTGTACGTGTTGTGCCCTGATGTGCCACGTGCCCTGATGTTCCCTGTACCCTGATGTGTTGTGCCCTGATGTGCCCCGTGCCCTGTTGTGATGTGCCCTGTACGTGTTGTGCCCTGATGTGCCACCATGTGCACTGTACCCTGATGTGTTGTGCCCTGTACGTGTTGTGCCCTGATGTGCCACGTGCCCTGATGTTCCCTGTACCCTGATGTGTTGTGCCCTGATGTTCCCTGTGCCCTGTTGTGATGTGCCCTGTACGTGTTGTGCCCTGATGTGCCACCATGTGCACTGTACCCTGATGTGTTGTGCCCTGTACGTGTTGTGCCCTGATGTGCCACGTGCCCTGATGTTCCCTGTACCCTGATGTGTTGTGCCCTGATGTTCCCTGTGCCCTGTTGTGATGTGCCCTGTACGTGTTGTGCCCTGATGTGCCACGTGCCCTGATGTGCTGAGCGCTGTACCATGCCCTCATGTGCACTGTACCCTGATGTGTTGTGCCCTGGGCCGGTCTGGATGAAGTCCAGGGCCACATTTTTGTCCCAGTCCAGCCCCGGGGTTGATCACGTGGGCCCGATACGGAGAACCGCTGCATACCCCCGGGGGCATGCCAGTACACATGTGCACCAGGGGGATCCACCCGCCAGCAGTAAATGTATTGTCGGCAGACAGCAAGTGGTTAAATTGTACAATAAAGTCTACGATTTCATGTTTACAAGTCACGGGTCATGTTCTGTGATAAGAATTACGGATGAACACTCAGGGTGAAGCCGTACATTATAGATCTTCTTTAGTACAGAACTATTTTAGGGGGAGAAAAATGCAAGAAAAACAACAACCCATTACAGCCACGTCATTAAAAGCTTACGCTGCCATCAAAGACCCCATAGAAAGCTATGAGCTAACTGAACGAAACAGACATTAATGGGTGACCTCTACATCCTCGCTGTTAATGTAACGTTACATTGTGTGTGTATATTTCCATTCACATGAAGCATTTGTTACATTGTATATAAATAACTAAATAACTAAACAAAATTTAACCTCAAATTAATTCCAGACAATGTTGGCAAAAAACATTAGGAATGTCTCCCCACAAACGGATAAATAAGTAAATGAATAAATGTGGCGCTAACTCGGTAGGTACAAAAAAAATTGTAGTACGAAACATCAAATAACAAATAAACAAGAAATTCATAAATAGTCCAAAATCTCATAAAGTGTACAAAAGTGAATAAGGATCCAAAATCTTCAATATCATCACCATAGGTGTGCCTTCTAAACTGATCTGCCCCGACACTCCAAGGGGAAGACCGCGTGATTGGAGAGGATCCTTGGATTATTTACCAGAAGCGGCATTAGACCCATTGGGGTCTTTATTTGAGGCAAGAGGCTGGGGCACACCTATGGTGGAACCACGGATGGTGGAAGAGGGTGTGATTACACATTTAGGATTGGATGAACTTTTCCTGCACTTGATGGGCCAGATTCAGGTAGATGGGAGCATCTTTAATCTGGAGTAACGTTTCTCATTTACGTTACTCTGGCGAAATTTTAGGAGCAAGTGCTGTTATTCATGAAGCACTTGCTCCTAAAGTTGCGGCAGCGTATCGCAAATGAGCCGGCGTTATTCAAATTGGGCGGGTACGGGCCGTGTATTATTTAAACTAGGCGCGATCCCGCGGCGAAAGTACTGCGCATGCGTCGACTGTCAATGCATCCCAGTGCGCATGCTCACAACTTTCGTCGGCACCACTTCCTTGGAAACGACAGCGCAATGCGTTTCGTTGGGCGTTTAAATGCGCCCGTAGATGCACCGTTCCGGCACTAAAGTATATCCTGTTCCCCCTCCCCGCAGTGAAGTTACTTTTGTTCTGAGATGGCTGCTCCCGTTCCCCGCAAACACAGGAGAAAGCTGAACTTTAAAGGCCAGGAGCTGTCAGCCGTCATCTCGGCTATGGAGACCTATGATGTCTTCCTCCATGGCTGTAAAAGTTGACAGACAAGCAGGGACAGAGGTGTTGTCCTGCAAGTGGGGGTGCTCAGCTAGCTCCTATCATCGGTAACGCTGCTGTAGCGGCTCTCCTGCTGACCTGTGGCCGTCTGGAGTAAAGATAAAGCAGCTATTTGTAGGAATAACTTTGCGACGGACGGACGAGATACGCGCGGCGTATGTAGCCAGCGTATGGTGCTAATCCGTTCGAGAATTTGGGAAATCTCCCTCATTTGCATATTTGCAGGGGAAATCAATTGGCGCGACTGATGCGCCAAGCGAAACTATGCGCTGACGATACTCTGGCGTCGGAAAGTTAAGCCTGTCGGGGAAAGCCCGTTTTCTGTCGCATCTAGTTTGGTGGGTACGGCCGCGGAGATACAACGGCACATCTTGACAGTTACGCGGCGCATATTGAAATACTCCAGCGCAACTCTACTTGAATCTGGCCCGATCACTGCACCTTTTACTTCCAAATGTCTAGAGGAAGTTGATGATTGTGGATCCTTATTCACTTTTGCACATTCGCATTTGAACACTTTTGGACTATTTGTGGATTTGTTATTTGATGTTTTGTACTGCGCACTTGTTTTGGTATCTACTGAGTTAGCGCCACATTTATTTTTTCTACTTATTTATGACATTTTATCTCTTATAATTCAAAACAGAGCCAACACTGAGACAGAACAGAAACGGATTACCGGGATCTGCTGTCTCCTGGGAGACACTTGCTGGTGGACACTGGAATAACCACGCTCCACCCAGGGAACCACAATACCACTAGCAGGTAATCCAGATAATGACACAGGGTCACACTGAAGTCACTAGATGACGCAGGATGCTCTGGAGTGCACATAGGAAAAATCAAGTAATTCGATTACACAGGAGGACCTAAATACCCTCCCAACAGCCAGCATCAGGTGGAAACTGATTATTGGGATCTGCTGTCTGCTGGGAGACACCCGCTGGTGGACACTGGAATAACCACTCTCCACCCAGGGAACCACAATGTCACTAGCAGGTGATCCAAGTCCTGACACAGGGGGCACACTGAAGTCACTAGATGACACAGGATACTCTAGAGTGCACATAGGAAAAATTGAGTAATTAGATGACACCGGAGGACCTAAATACCCTCCCAGCAGCCAGCATCAGGTGGAAACTGGTTATAGGAATCTGCTGTCTGCTGGGAGAAATACACTGGTGGACACTGGAATTACAATCCTCCACCCAGGGAACCACAGTGCCACCAACAGTTGATCCAGGTCCTGATACAGAGAGCACTGAAATCACTAGAGGACACAGGATGCTCTGGAGTGCACTTGGAGACAGGGTCACTAGATGACACAGGATGTTTTGGGATGCATTTCTGTCATTTGGGTTACTGGGTGATACAGGATGGTCTGGAGAGCACAGAAGCCACAAGCACCCATAGGCACACCTAGGTTACTGGGTGACATAGGCGTTGGGAGCACACTGAAGTCACTAGATGACACCGGATGCTCTGGAGATGGGGTCTGCTGGGAGACATTTGCTGGTGGACACTGGAATTTCAAACCTCCACCCAGGAAACCACAGTGCCACCAACGGGTGATCCAGGTCCTGATACAGAGAGCACTGAAGTCACTAAACGGCCCAGGATGTTCTGGAGTGCACTTGGAGTCATGGGTCACACAGGAGTCACTAGATGACACAGGATGTTTTGGGATGCATTGCAGTCATTTGGCTTACTGGGTGATACAAAATGCTCTGGGGCGCACTGAAGCCACAGGCACCCATGGGCACACTTAGGTTACTGGGTGGCATAGGCATTGAGGGCATACTGAAGCCACTAGATGACACAGAATGCTCTGGAGTGCACACAGGAAAAAAGTGAGTAATTATATGACACGGGAGGACCTAAATACCCTCCCAGCCGCCAGCATCAGGTGGAAACGTATTATTGGAATCTGCAGTCTACTGGGAGACATACGCTGGTGGATGTTGGAATTACAACCCTCCACCCAGGGAGCCACAGTGCCATCAACAGGTGATCCAGGTCCGATACAGAGAGCACTGAAGTCACTAGATCACAGAATGCTCTGGAGTGATTTGGGGTAAATTGAGTCAATTAGATGACACATGAGGACCTAAATACCCTCCCAGCCGCCAGCATCAGGTGCAAACTGATTATTGGAATCTGTTGTCTGCTGGGAAACATATGCTGGTGGACACTGGAATTACAACCCTCCACCCAGGGAACCATAGAATGCTCTGGAGTGCGCATGGGGAAAATTGTGTAGTTAGATGACACAGGAGAACCTAAATATCCTCCCAGCTGCCAGCATCAGGTGGAAACTGATTATTGGAATCTGTTGTCTGCTGGGAGACACACTGGAGTATCTGAGCATGCTGGGCACACTCAGAGACGCAGAGTACCAGAGGCATAGAGGACACAGGTGGCATGGAGTGTACAGGAAAGTACTACAGCATGGGATCCTGGCTGAAGATTAGCAACCCTTTGAAATGAATGGCAATGCCAATCAGTAGTGTCTCCCGGTTGCTTGCAGCACCCACTCTCTGGGTGAAAACCAGACGTTCCAGTTGCCGCACATCGGAGAAGAGACACAGAGCTGGATCTCATGAGAGGTGACAGTACCCAACACTGCAAACAACTAAACTCCATCATTTGGAGGGGTGTCCATACTTTTGGCCATATACTGTAGAGTAGCTAAAAATTCAACTGTTGAATTTGCAAAATCAACAAATGGAAAATGCACTACAAAGCACAGCAAAAATAGAGATGGCAGCCTACGCGTTTCACACTATCGGTTAGTGCTTACTGCTTAATCGTGGCATGTTTTACAATAAAGACAGCCTTCAAATATGCGCCGTCGTATCTGTGCGCCAAACCCACAAGCTTATATACGCCTAAAAACTGACTTCATCCCACCGACGTAACTTGCCTACGCCGGCGTAGAGTGGGGCGCACATTTACGCTGGACACATGTGGCTTTCCCGTTGATTTTCTATTCAAATATGCAAATGAGGGAGATACGCCGATTCACGAACGTACTTGTGCCCGGCGCATGATTTAAGCGGTTTGCGTAAGTTTTACGTCCGGCGTAAAGTTATTCCCCATAGATGAGGCGCAACCCATGCAAAGGTATGGACCAGGGAACACAAGCCTACGTATTGTACGTTGGACGTCTGTGAATATGGGCCGACGTGGGTCTGGCTGGGCGTAGGTTACGTTCACGGCGTACACAGTGATCCGGCGTATCTTAGGCAGTTGTTCCGACGTGGTTGTACGCATGTGCACGGGGATACGTCCATGTCCCGACGCATGCGCAGTTCATTTTAAGTACTTGTCTGGCGCCCGACTCATCATTTGCATGGGGTCACGCTTCATTAGCATGGATCACGCCCACTTACGCTTACGAAATATACGCTACGCCGGCGCAGAGTTGGGAGCATTTGTTTGTGAACTCCATGCTTGCCTCTCCGCGCTGCGCCGGCGTAGCGTAAAAGACATACGCTACGGCGGCATAAATATGCGCCGATGTCTGTGAATCCGGGCCTGAATTTATATTTATACTTTGATACCGTAAGGCCGCGTACACACGATCGGTCCATCCGATGAGAACGGTCCGAAGGTTAACCGATGAAGCTGACTGATGGTCTGATGTGCCTACACAACATCGGTTAAAAAAACGATCGTGTCAGAACGCGGTGACGTAAAACACAACGTGCTGAAAAAAAACGAAGTTCAATGCTTCCAAGCATGCGTCGACTTGATTCTGAGCATGCGCGGGTTTTTAACCGATGGTTGTGCGTACTAACGATTGGTTTTGACCTATCGGTTAGGCGTCCATCGGTCAAATTTTAAAGCAAGTTCTCTTTTTTTTTGACCGAAGGAGAACTGACCGATGGGGCCCACACACGATCGGTTTGGACTAGGGTTGTCCCGATACCACTTTTTTTAGGACCGAGTACAAGTACCGATACTTTTTTTCAAGAAGTCGCCGATACCGAATACCGATCCTTTTTTTAAATGTGTCCCCAAATGCAGCCATGTCCCCCCACATATGCAGCCATGTCCCTCCAGCCATGTCCCCCACATATGCAGCCATGTCCCTCCAGCCATGTCCCCCACATATGCTGCCATGTCCCTCCAGCCATGTCCCCCACATATGCAGCCATGTCCCTCCAGCCATGTCCCCCACATATGCAGCCATGTCCCTCCAGCCATGTCCCCCACATATGCAGCCATGTCCCCTCAGCCATGTCCCCCACATATGCAGCCATGTCCCCCCAGCCATGTCCCCCACATATGCAGCCATGTCCCTTCAGCCATGTCCCCCACATATGCAGCCATGTCCCTCTAGCCATGTCCCCCCCCAGCCATGTTCCCCACATATGCAGCCATGTCCCCGCAGCCATGTCCCTCCAGCCATGTCCGTCTAGCTATGTCCCCCCAGCCATGTCCCCCACATATGCACTCATGTCCCTCCAGCCATGTCCCCCACATATGCAGCCATGTCCCTCCAGCCATGTCCCCCACATATGCAGCCATGTCCCCGCAGCCATGTCCCCCACATATGCAGCCATGTCCCCCCAGCCATGTCCCCCACATATGCAGCCATGTCCCTCTAGCCATGTCCCCCCCAGCCATGTTCCCCACATATGCAGCCATGTCCCCGCAGCCATGTCCCTCCAGCCATGTCCGTCTAGCTATGTCCCCCCAGCCATGTCCCCCACATATGCAGCCATGTCCCTCCAGCCATGTCCCTCCAGCCATGTCCCTTCAGCCATGTCCCTCTAGCCATGTCCCTCCAGCCATGTCCCTCATACCTAGCTGCCGCCGTCGCACGGAGAACATCACAGCATTCATTTGAATAGCTGTTTTGCCCGCACGTATTGACACTCCCCCTTGCTCGGGATTGGACCGATCACGATCACCCATCCAATCCCGAGCAAGGGGGAGTGTCTATACACAGCGGGAACACTACAGCTATTCAAGTGAAAGCTGTGATGTTCCAGCACGCTGTTTAACCCATGCGGCGGTGGCTTTCGAGGCGGCGGCAGCGGCGGGGGGGGGGGGGGAGTATTCTATTTAGGCATCGGGGGTATTTGCGGCAGTACAAGTACTCCCGCAAATACCAGTATCGGTACCGATACCGAGTATCGGTATCGGGACAACCCTAGTTTGGACCAATGAAACGGACCTTCTGTCCGTTTTCATCGGTTTTGACCGATCGCGTGTACGCGGCCTAACACATCATTTTCCCGGAGACATGGCATCCCTCCTCTCAGATACAGGCACGTGGAACCGTGGCGCCATCTTCTCCTGGTGGACGCTCTCTGATTGCCCAGGACGATAGGCAGATGTTTGATGAAGAAGACAAGTCCAGGAGGAGCGCACTCGCCAGCCGCGATCAATAAGACGAATTCCCCGCGCCGCACATATAGCGGGTCAGCCAAGAGATAAAAAGGTTAAAACAATTTTCCCCGCTAATGAGGTTGAGTTAGTGGAAGTTGGGGGTCTGTTTTCGAGGAGTCGCATATGGCGGAGCTGGAGACATCTCAATCGGGTTTGCAGGAGAAGTCTTTATTTTATGCTGATCATTAGCACATGGCGCCTGTCCAACGTCGGATGACAACAAGCAAAACGATGCGGTTTTCGTATCCCAGGGGACGGCGATAACGGCTTTACGGTTATGAGAGAAGACGTCTCGTTTCTTCTTTACATAGAAAAGCTGGCTTCTGTTCGAGGACGGCGGGACGAAAAGACACTTTTTTTCTAATACACTTAACCACTTAAGCCCCGGACCAAAATGCTGCTAAAAGGACCTTGCCCCTTTTTGCGATTCGGCACTGCGTCGTTTTAACTGACAATTGCGCGGTCGTGCGACGTGGCTCCCAAACAAAATTGGCGTCCTTTCTTCCCCACAAATAGAGCTTTCTTTTGGTGGTATTTGATCGCCTCTGCGGTTTTTATTTTTTGCGCTATAAACAAAAATAGAGCGACAATTTTGAAAAAAAAAAATGCAATATTTTTTACTTTTTGCTACAATAAATATCCCCCAAAAATATATATAATTATTTTTTTCCCTCAGTTTAGGCCAAAACGTATTCTTCTACCTATTTTTGGTAAAAAAAAAACGCAAAAAGCGTTTATCGGTTGGTTTTTCGCAAAATTTATAGGGGCAGATTCACATAGAAATGGATTATCGTAGCGTATCAGAAATACACTACGCCGCCGTTTTTTACCTGGCTCTACGTGGAATTCAGGTAGATTTTCTACGGTAAACGACGGCGGCGTAGTGTATTTCTCCCGTCGCAATCCATCTGCGCGAGTAGGGGGCGTGAAACATTTAAATTAGGCGCGTTCCCGCGGCGATCGATCTGCGCATGCTCCGTTCGCAAATTTCCCGCCGTGCATTGCGCGAAATCACGTCGTGACGTCATTCGTTGTTTATGTAGCGTAGTTTACGGGCGTTCCACGTCCCGACGAGTTACGTAAACAAAAAAAAAAATTAAATAAATTCGAAGCGGGAACGACGGCCATACTTAACATGGGCTACGTAAAGTTAGAGCAGCAAAAAGCTGGTCTAACATTACGTAGAAAAAAATAGACGAAAACGATTGCGACGCCCGCTCGTATGTTCGTGAATCCCCGTAAAAACACATTGGCATATCCCGACGCATCAAAACGACGCGAACTCCTCCCAGCGGCCGCAAATAGATGGCAGCGTAGATCCGAAGGCTTACGAAGACGTAAGCCTCTCGGATCGAAGCCCGAAGCCGCCGTATCATGGTTTGAGGATTCAAACTAGTAATACGGCGCGCAAAATTTGAAATTACTCCTGTCTAACACCAGTTACACAGGCGTAATTGTTTTGTGAATCTGCCCCATAGCGTTTACAAAAAAAGGTATAGTTTTATTGCATTTTTTTTTTTTTACTACTAATAGCGGCGATCAGCGATTTTTTTCGTGACTGCGACATTATGGCGGACACATCGGACACTTTTGACACATTTTTGGGACCATTGTCATTTTCACAGCAAAAAATGCATTTAAATTGCATTGTTTACTGTGGAAATGACAGTTGCAGTTTGGGAGTTAACCACAAGGGGGCGCTGTAGGATTTGTGTGTTCCCTGTGTGTGTTTACAACTGTAGGGGGGTGTGGCTGTAGGTGTGACGTCATCGATCGCGTCCCCCTATAACAGGGATGACGCGATCGATGCTACGGCCACAGTGAAGCACGGGGAAGGTGTGTTTACACACGGCTCTCCCCGTTCTTCAGCTCCGATCCCGGAGCTTCGGACCGGGTCACGGGAGCGCGCCCGTGACCCACGGCTGGGTACTAGAAACCAACGTATATATACGTTGATGTGCCCAGCCGTGCCATTCTGCTGACGTAAATGTACAGTAGGCGGTCCTTAAGTGGTTAAGGACCTTGCCCCTTTTTGCGATTCGGCACTGCGTCGCTTTAACAGACAATTGCGCGGTCGTGCGACGTGGCTCCCAAACAAAATTGGCGTAATTTTTTCCCCACAAATAGAGATTTCTTTCGGTGGTATTTGATCGCCTCTGCGGTTTTTATTTTTTGTGCTATAAACAAAAATAGAGCGACAATTTTGAAAAAAAAAAAAAAAAGCAATATTTTTTACTTTAATTTATTTGTATTGAATGTTTTAAGACACAGATATCATTTACATTGCATTGTCGATAAACATACAAAAAAATAATATTTTTTTTACTTTTTGCTATAATAAATATCCCCCAAATATATATGTATGAAAAAAAACATTTCCTCAGTTTAGGCCGATACGTATTCTTCTACATATTTTTCGTAAAAAAAAACAAAAAACAAAATCGCAATAAGCGCTTATCGATTGGTTTGCGCAACATTTATAGCGTTTACAAAATTGTTTTATTGCATTTTTATTCATTTTTTTTTACTAGTAATGGCGGCGATCATCGATTTTTTTCATGACTGCGACATTACGGCGGACTCATCGGACAATTTTGACACATTTTTGGGTCCATTGTCATTTTCACAGCGAAAAGTGCGATAAAAATGCACTGATTACTGTGAAAATGACAATTGCTGGGCGTGTGACATCCGTGATCGTCTTTCCCTATATCAGGGAACAGACGATCACTGACACTGCCACTGTAATTCTACCATTAAATAACTCAACTACCTGTATATACTTGAGTATAAGCCGACCCAAGTATAAGCCGAGGCACCCAATTTTACCACAAAAAAATGGGAAAGATTATTGACTCGAGTATAAGCCTAGGGTGGGAAATGCAGCAGCTACTGTAAGTGGAAAGATGGTCAACAATGCCCATTTGCAGCCTCGTTGTGCCCATTTGCATCCTCCCTGTGCCCATTTGCGCCCTTTCTGTGCCCATTTGGGCCCTCACTGTGCCCATTTGCGACCTTACTGTTCCCATTTTGAATCCTCACTGTGCCCATTTGCAGCCCTTACTGTGCCCATTTGCGTCCTTACTGTGCCCATTTGCATTCTCACTGTGCCCATTTGCATTCTCACTGTACCCATTTGTGCCCTTACTGTGCCCATTTGCAGCCCTTACTGTGGCCATTTGCGCTCTCACTGTGCCCATTTGCGCCCTTTTGCATCCTCGCTGTGCCCATTTGCACCCTTACTGTGCCCATTTGCAGCCTCGCTGTGCCCATTTGCACCCTTACTGTGCCCATTTGCGTCCTTATTGTGCCCATTTTCACCCCCACTGTGCCCATTTGCATCCTCACTGTGCCCAGTTGCATCCTCACTGTGCCCAGTTGCATCCTCACTGTGCCCATTTGCGCCCTTACTGTGCCCATTTGCATCCTCGCTGTGCCCATTTGCATCCTCACTGTGCCCATTTGCAGCCTCGCTGTGCCCATTTGCACCCTTACTGTGCCCATTTGCGTCCTTATTGTGCCCATTTTCACCCCCACTGTGCCCAGTTGCATCCTCACTGTGCCCATTTGCGCCCTTACTGTGCCCATTTGCATCCTCGCTGTGCCCATTTGCATCCTCACTGTGCCCATTTGCGCCCTTACTGTGCCCATTTGCATCCTCCCTTAATCCTTATTATAATTACTACTACTATCATTTTTGATAATACTACTACTAATAATAATACTACACATATAACTATTAGTATTGATAAATAAAAAACATGATAAATACATTAAAAAAAAACATGAATAAAATATAAAATAAATAAAATAATAATAATAAGGCATATATTCAAAAATTATTACTATTCCTGTTATTAATAGTATTTTAATTATATTATTTTAATCGATTACTATAGTAATATTAGTAAAAATGTACATGAAAAATAAATTAAATATAAAGAAAGTTATGAAAAAAATAATAATAATAAATTATTGCTCTTATTTTTTTATTAGTTTAAATACATTTTTTTTTTTATTATTTACTATTTTCCAATTTATTTATCATGTATTTTATTATTTTCCAAATATTTTTTTTTTTTTTTTTGTTTACAAACTTTTATTAAAAAAGTAAATGATGGTACAAAACCAAATGATTAAGGCAAACAGAAAAATACGGATTAAGGCAAAAAAGAACCAAATATTAATGTACATTCTTACCATTACCATCATTTTTGATAATACTACCACTACTACTAATAATAATAATAATGCTACAAATATAATTATTATTGATTAATAAAAAATATGAACATGAAAAAATAAATACAATTAAAAATAAAATACATGAATAATAAATAAAAAAAATAAAAAATAATAATAATAATAAGGAATATATTCTAAAATTATTGCTATTCCTGTTATTTTTCTAATGATTTTAATTTATTACTATAGTAATATTAGTAAAAATGTACACGAAAAATCAATAAAAAAATAAAATAATAATAATAATACATACATTATTACTCTTTATTACTTTTATTTATTATTTTCTAATTTATATTTTGTGCATTTTATTATTTTCCAATTTATTTTTTAATGTACATTACTATTATTACTACTATCATTTTACTACTTTTACATTTTACTACTATCAATTATCAAATGTAATTATTATTATTGATAAAAAAATGAACATGAAAAAATGTATATAAAAAAATACATGAATAATAAAATAATAATAAGGAATATATTCAAAAATTATTACTATTCTTGTCATTATTATTTTAATTATATGATTTTAAGTTATTATAGTAATATTAGTAAAAATGTACATGAAAAATTAAAAAAATATATATGAAAAAAATAAAGAAAATAATAATAAATAACTTATTGCTATTATTATTGCTCTTATTTTTTAATTAGTTTAAATATTTTATTTATTTATTATTTTCTAATTTGTTTTTCATGTATTTTATTTTCTAATACATTTTTTAATGTACATTATTATTATTATTATTATTATTATTATTATTATTATTATTATTACTACTACTACTATCATTTTCTGATGATAATAATACTAATAATAATACTACAAATAAAATTATTATTGAGAAGTAATAAAAATGAATATGAAAAATACATAAAAAAAATAATAAAATACACAAAAAAATAAAATACTACTACTAATAATAATAACAATAATAATAATAAGGAATATATTCTAAAATTATTACTATTCCTGTCATTATTATTTTATTTATATGATTTCAATTTCATTCTCTGCAGCAATTACCTTTTGTACCCCCCCCCCCCCCCCTTTTAGAATGTAAGCTCTCTTGTGTTGTCTCCCCTCTACATTGTAAAGCGCTACGTAAACTGTTGGTGCTGTATAAATCATGTATAATAATAATAATAATAATAATAATAATAATAATTTATTATTACAGTTAGATTTTTCATGTACATTTTTACTAATACATAACAAATATTTTTTTTTTTTTTTTTTTTTATGTATTAGTAAAAATGTACATGAAAAATATTACTATAATAATAAATCAATAATATAATTATTATGTATTTTTTATGTACATAGGGCCAGATTCAGGTAGATCTGCGCATTATTGGACCGGCGTAGCGCACCGCCTTTACGTTAGACTGGCGCAATGTAGCGGCGCAATCACCCTATTCTCGTCGCTTTTACGCAGAAATTTGCGCCTGCGCAACGTTATTTCAGAGGCGTAAGGCGGAGTAATACAAATTGGGAAGGACGTGGGCGTGTTACATTGAAATGAGCCGTGACCCCATGCAAATGAAGGGCCGGCCGGCTCGCGCATGCGCGCTTGAAGCAGACCATGGTCAGCACCTCTGTGCGCATGCTCACAACTCGGGAACGGCGCAATCAGTGAAATTGGAAGTGGACCCGGGCAACTTAGTGAACTACGCAGACAGCATAAATAGACAGACACAAACGCACTTCCATTGCAAAAGCACATCCCTTTGTATCCCTCCCTCTACAGCAAGGTGCTTTTGTTTGTTTGTGACGTGTCTTTGAGATATTTTGGGACTGTTTTGCAGAGTGATTTTTGTCTTTTATGTGTTTTCTTTGTTGTTATTTTGTTTAAATTATATTTTTGCTGGGCATTTTTTTGGGTTCTGTTTGTGTATGATTTTGGAATGTGGGGGTGATATTCCTGCGGGAAAAGGGGTGTCACCCTCATTTGTGGTGGAGAAGTGATCCCCAGGTCCGTGTGAATGGTGTATGAATGTACAGTGACATAATTGGAGCCGTGGCGTGGCGTTGCTGCTCACAAGCCCAGCATGGTGGACTGGTGCCAATCCAATGTGATGAGGATGTGATGTGTCTGTGCTAGGGACCACAGTGGTGTGCATGCATGCATTCTCATTGTGCCATGATTAATGTGTGTGTTTAACGTGCAAAGATGCATATTGTGAGCTGGCATGAGATGGGGTCATGAGATGGGGTACCAGTGCATATGCAGAGTCACCTGTAAGGGAAAAGACAGGAGGATGTTAGTAGTGCATGTGCCCCTTGTGATGTGTGCATCATGGGGGGGGGCCAGTCATGCCTGCCACCCATGTCACTCACCAACCAGCCAGCTGTCCCCATACATGTTCTGTTCGAAATCTGTGGGGATGGGGCTCTGATTGTATATGTAGCTGTCATGGGTGTCATGGGTGGTGCCATGTGTTGGGCTGGTGATGTCCTCCTGCAGGGTTGTGGTTAATTCCAGGATGGCATGAGGGGTGAATCTGAAGATGCGAGACACCTCAGAATCACTCATGCCAAAGATGTCTATGCGTGTGTGATATATCAAGTGAAGAGTGAGGGGCTTGTATCAGATAAGAATATTGTATTAGATTAAATTGGAAAGTTTATATAAGCAAAAAAAAAAAAACAACATCTCCCGTGCCCTCCTCAGTGCCCTCCTCCGTGCCCTCCTCCTTCTTTGCTCATCTAAAGTCAGTAGTATAGCTATGAGCATGGATGCCCCTGGCATGTTGGCATACAGATTGTTGGGCAACATGTGTGACTGCTCTGCTCCTCACTAACGGTGTTGCTTTCTCTGACATGTAGACGAATTTTCTCTTTTTAGAGCAGCTTTTATGTGGTCTAATTTTAGACAGGACATTTTGCTGTTGCGCACACTGCGTCGCCTGCGCTGCCCCAACGTTCTTTTGTGGATCCCCGTAACTCCCTCATTAGCATATTTGACTAGCAAATCAATGGTCTGTCTAGCGCACTTTTGCGCGGACGGATGCGCCTGTCTAACGAAATTACGCCGGACCAAAAAAAAAAGGTAGATTTCTTGCGTATCTCGTTCTGGGGATGCCGTGCATCGAAACGCACGCGCACATTTAGACTTACGCCGCGCATCTCCCGTTACGCCGGCGTAATCGCTCTGTGAATCGGGGGCCATTGTTTGTTTTTTTTAGTAATAATAAAATAAATGAAAATGCAGCGATGTGAAGCGGTGTGGGACGTCTTTGCTGCCATGAATAAAACACGCACATGAACTCGCTCCAATGCCAATCTTAATGCGACGTTTCCCCGGTGAGCGGTATGGAAACGCGTTAATGGCGATGCGGATTTATGAATATTTGATGCCGCGGTCGGCACAACATACATTAGTGAACATCACAAGGACGACCCTCCGGTTTATTTCCATTTAGTTTCATCCCGGGTCTGTTTGCCGTTTCTATGACCCTTCAGAAAAGGACACGTGGTGATTGGTTTGTCATATTCCGGGGGAATGAGAAATGAGGCGGATTCGCTTCAAAATGTATTTATTTTATTTATTATTCATGTATTTTATTTTTTATATTTGTTATTTATCAAACATAATTATATTTGTAGTATTATTATTATTATTAGTATTATCAAAAATGATAGTAGTAGTGGTAATAATAATAAGAATGTACATTAAAAAATAAATTGGAAAATAATAAAAATACATGAGAAATAAATGAGAAACTAATAAACAAATAATAAATAAATAAATATGTATTTAAACGAATAAAAAATAAATAAAAAAAGAGCAATAATAATAGTAATTTTTTTATTGTTATTATTATTATTATTATTTCTTATGTATTGACACCATAGATGCAGAAAAAAAAAAAAAAGAGAAACAGTGGACCATCGGTAACACAGGTGACAACACAGCAGCACAATTCAGCAACAGGGACAGAGCGTTGTCACCTTATAAGAGGAAGTGACTAAATAAGGATCCTTATGGCAGGGACAGAGCGTTGTCACTCTATACCGACTGGGCACAACAGCGGACTATCGGTGACCCAGGTGACTACACAGGAGCACATTTGGGCAACACAGACAGAGCGTTGTCACCCTATAACGACTGACCAAGGACCTTGAGGATCACCAGGAGAAACAGTGGACCATCGGTGACCCAGGTGACAACACAGGAGCACAATGGGGCAACAGGGACAGAGCGTTGTCACCTTATAACAGGAAGTGACTAAATAAGGATCCTTATGGCAGGGACAGAGCGTTGTCACTCTATACCGACTGGGCACAACAGCGGACTATCGGTGACCCAGGTGACTACACAGGAGCACAATTGGGCAACACAGACAGAGCGTTGTCACCCTATAACGACTGACCAAGGACCTTGAGGATCACCAGGAGAAACAGTGGACCATCGGTGACCCAGGTGACAACACAGGAGCACAATGGGGCAACAGGGACAGAGCGTTGTCACCTTATAACAGGAAGTGACTAAATAAGGATCCTTATGGCAGGGACAGAGCGTTGTCACTCTATACCGACTGGGCACAACAGCGGACTATCGGTGACCCAGGTGACTACACAGGAGCACAATTGGGCAACACAGACAGAGCGTTGTCACCCTATAACGACTGACCAAGGACCTTGAGCATCACCAGGAGAAACAGTGGACCATCGGTGACCCAGGTGACAACACAGGAGCACAATGGGGCAACAGGGACAGAGCGTTGTCACCTTATAACAGGAAGTGACTAAATAAGGATCCTAATGGCAGGGACAACAGTGGACCATCTGTAAACCCAGGTGACAACACAGGAGCACAATTGAGCAACAGGGACAGAGTGTTGTCACCTTATAACAGAAAGTAACTAAATAAGGATCCTAATGGCAGGGACAGAGCGTTGTCACCCTATAAGAACGGACCAAGGACCTGACCAAAGATCACCGGGAGAAAACAGTGGACAATGCCTGTGTAACAGGGTGACAACACAGGAGCACAATTGGGAGACAAAGTGTTGTCACCCTATAAGAGGAAGTACCTAAATAAGCACCTTAATGACAGGATCAACAGGAACAACAGGGGACCGTGTCTGTGTAACACGTGTTGAACTTTTCACTTGCAGTCTCCATTGGAGTCCATGTAATGAAGTGACAACGCAGGAGTACAGTTGGGAGACAAGGACAGAGCGTTGTCACCCTATAACAGGAAGTGACTGAACAAGGGCCCCATCCATGGCAGGATCACTGTGGTACAACAGTTGACCATTCCTGTTTAATGTATGTTGAACTGGCCACCTGTGGTCTTCATCGGAAACCCAGGTGACAACACAGGAGCACAATTGGGCAACAGAGACAGAGCGTTGTCACCCTATAACAGGAAGTGCCTTAGTAAGGACCTTAATGGCAGGATCACCAGTGACAACAGGGGACAGTGTCTGTGTAACATGGGTTGAACTGGCGACTTGTAGTCTCCATTGGAAGCCCATGTGACCCAATGACAACAGAGGAGTACAGTTGGGAGGACAGAGCGTGGTCACCAGTGGCGGTGCGTCCTTAAGAGGCGCACAGGCGCCGCCCCCGCTCTCTGTCACCATAGATAGATATATGCGTTGCATGAATCTATCTATCTATTGTTGCCGCTGCCACCGCCTATTCGGGTGTCCGGCCCCTTTTCGGGTACTGGGCACCTGAATTACAGCGGAGGGCTATTTTTTTGGCAGCTCCTGATTAGAGCCATAGGCTCCAATAGGCGTCCAAAAAAGGTGACCAGCGGGCGCCATGCCGGGTGCTCGCAGTTCACTCAGCTGTGTCTTAGGAAAACAAATGAATATTCGCTTTTCTAACACTGAACCACCTCTCAGCCAATCAGGTGCTCGGGTCTGTTACCTGTCACCCGAATGGCTGAAATGTCAGGCGCTGTGATTGGACGCCTATCAGGAATCCAATCATAGCAGAGGAGGGGGAAGAGAGGACGGAAGAAGAGATCGAGGAGCGTGGAGGACATTGCCGCCCTGAACCGCTGCCCCACCGAGACAGGTAAGTGCCGGGCGGGCGGGGGATGCACACTGGCAGCGCTTGAAGGGCACAGTGGTGGCTATTGATGGGCACAGTGGCTGCGTATGATGGGCACAGCAACAGCAATTGATGGGCACAGTGGCTGCGTTTGATGGGCACAGCGGCTGCGTTTGATGGGCACAGCGGCTGCATTTGATGGACACAGTTGCAGCAATTGATGGGCACAGTGGCTGCGTTTTTATGTGCACAGTGGCAGCAATTGATGGGCACAGTGGCTGCGTTTTATGGGCGCAGTGGCTGCGTTTTATGGGCGCAGCGGCTGCAATTGATGGGCGCAGCGGCTGCAATTGATGGGCGCAGCGGCTGCAATTGATGGGCGCAGCGGCTGCAATTGATGGGCGCAGTGGATGCAATTGATGGGCGCAGTGGCTGCAATTGATCGGTACAATGACCGTGTTTTATGGGCACAGTGGCTGCGTTTGATGGGCACAGCGGCTGCGTTTGATGGGCACAGCGGCTGCGTTTGATGGGCACAGCGGCTGCGTTTGATTTTTTTTTTTTTCAGTTTGTTTGCGTCTCCCCAAAACACCAGTCCCCACTGTAAACTTGTGGATAATTTTTGAGCCTCAATCTCCCAATTAAAGGGGAATTTCCCCACGAGGAGCCCGGGTATCACTGTACAGTCCGGGTGATCTCCGCCGTCTTCCTCATCTCATATGTATGAAGTGACCCACGCTCAGGCGAGGGATAATGAGGTGGAGAATGTCCGGCGGGGGATTGGATATTGAGCCGCGCCCTCTGACGGAGGACACAACACAATCCCTGCCCCCTCCCCCTCCCGGTGTGACTCGCAGTCTGCCGGCGCTGGCGTAAAATATCCAATTGTAAATTATTGATGAGGCCGAACCGCCCCCCCCCCCCCCTCCGGAGATCTCCCACACCGGACACAACAACAGCGGCATGAGCCGGCACCAAGGTCATCACCAGAGAAATCCGATGAGAGCGCCCGACGTGTGCGCAATACAGAACACGCCAATCAGGGAAGACAGAGAGACAGAGGAAGGACCGAGACCGTCCAAGAGAAGAGAACGTCACTCGTGTGCAAAATATAATCACAATGCGAGTTCCGGGGTCTCAGCCCTCATCAAAAGGGGCAGCAAACAAAATGTTAGTGTAAGGGTGTGCAAACTTAAGCGGTCTGCTTTCTGATAAAAGTGGTCTCTGTGGCGTATTCGCCGCAAGATCACTTTTATCTTCGGAGGGAGACGCCCCCCCCCCCCCCCACTCTCGCCACGCTCCGTGCCCTCCACTGCTTACCAGGGGGCGTCGGTATCAGCGGAGGCGATCTGGCTTGGTATGGAGCTGTGTAAGGGGAAGATCCCCCCCCCACCCACCCGTCTCCATACCAAAGCAGGGGGAGGAAGCTACGTCAAAACGTCACTTCCGCCACAGCGCTTAACCACTTCAGCCCCGGACCATTATGCAGGTAAAGGACCTTGCCCCTTTTTGCGATTCGGCACTACGTCGCTTTAACTGACAATTGCGCGGTCGTGTGCGACGTGGCTCCCAAACAAACTTGGCGGTTTTTTTTCCTACAAGTAGAGCTTTCTTTTGGTGGTATTTGATCACCTCTGCGGTTTTTATTTTTTGCGCTATGAACAAAAATAGAGCGACAATTTTGAAAAAAAAACAATATTTTTTACTTTTTGCTATAATAAATATCCCCCAAAATATATTTAACATTTTTTTCCCGCAGTTTAGGCCGATACGTATTCTTCTACCTATTTTTGGTAAAAAAAAAAAAACGCAACATAAGCATTTATTGATTGGTTTGCACAAAAATAGGGGATAGTTTTATTGCAGTTTTTTATAAATCTTTTTTTTTTTACTAGTAATGGCAGCGATCAGCGTTTTTTTTTTTCGTGACTGCGACATTACGGCGGACACATCGGACATTTTTGACACATTTTTGGGACCATTGTCATTTTCACAGCAAAAAGTGCTAGAAAAATGCACCGATCGCTGTGAAAATGACAATTGCAGTTTAGGAGTTAACCACAAGGGAGCGCTGTAGGGGTTAAGTGTGACCTCCTGTGTGTTTCTAACTGTGGGGGGGAGGGGCTGGACGTGTGACGTCACTGATCGTCTTTCCATATATCAGGGAACAGACAATCAATGACGGCGCCACAGAGAAGAACGGGGAAGGTGTGTTTACACTTGCCCTCTCCCCGTTCTTCAGCTCCTGTGACCGATCGCGGGACTCTGGAGCTTTGGACCGGGCCCACGACCCGACGTATATGTGCAGGAGGCGGTCCTTAAGTGGTTAAATAATTTTTTTTAAATATATATTATATTTATTTTTATTACATTTTAGTGTGAGGTATTTTGACCCCCAGATCTCATATATAAGAGGACCTGTCATGCTTTTTTCTATTACAAGGGATGTTTACATTCATTGTAATAGGAATAAAAGTGATAATTTTTTTTTTTTTTTTTAAGAACAGTATAAAATAAAATAGTTAAAATAAATAATTCTCTAGGGTGTTAGAAAAGTATATACAGTGCGGAAAATAAGTATTTGAACACCCTGCTATTTTGCAAGTTCTCCCACTTGGAAATCATGGAGGGGTCTGAAATTGTCATGGTAGGTGCATGTCCACTGTGAGAGACATAATCAAAAAAAAATTCCAGAAATCACAATGTATGATGTAACTATTTATTTGTATGATAGAGCTGCAAAGAAGTATTTGAACACCTGAGAAAATCAATGTTAATATTTGGTACAGTCGCCTTTGTTTGCAATTACAGAGGTCAAACGTTTCTTGTAGTTTTTCACCAGGTTTGCACACACTGGAGGAGGGATTTTGGCCCACTCCTCCACACAGATCTTCTCTAGATCAGTCAGGTTTCTGGGCTGTCGCTGAGAAACACGGAGTTTGAGCTCCCTCCAAAGATTCTCTATTGGGTTTAGGTCTGGAGACTGGCTAGCAGGGGCGGACTGACCATTGGGGTTTTCGGGCACTGCCCGAGGGCCCCATGCCACTAGGGGGCCCCATCCGGGTTGCCAGGCTCAATAAAACCAGGGACAGCATGTAAAAATCTGTGTTTTCTTTTACATCTGTCCCTGATATGTCCAAAACCCACATGTTTTTGATGTGAAAAAACCCGAGATTTTAGCTGCCCTGCCTCTGCACTGCCTGGTGTGGTGGCCATCTGTAAGCCTGGGGGCCCCATATTCTTCTATTGCCCGGGGGCCCCATGAGTTGTCAGTCCGCCCCTGCTGGCTAGGCCACGCCAGAACCTTGATATGCTTCTTACAGAGCCACTCCTTGGTTATCCTGGCTGTGTGCTTCGGGTCATTGTCATGTTGGAAGACCCAGCCTCGACCCATCTTCAAAGCTCTAACTGAGGGAAGGAGGTTGTTGCCCAAAATCTCGCAATACATGGCCCCGGTCATCCTCTCCTTAATACAGTGCAGTCGCCCTGTCCCATGTGCAGAAAAACACCCCCAAAGCATGATGCTACCACCCCCATGCTTCACAGTAGGGATGGTGTTCTTGGGATGGTACTCATCATTCTTTTTCCTCCAAACACGGTTAGTGGAATTATGACCAAAAAGTTCTATTTTGGTCTCATCTGACCACATGACTTTCTCCCATGACTCCTCTGGATCATCCAAATGGTCATTGGCAAACTTAAGACGGGCCTTGACATGTGCTGGTTTAAGCAGGGGAACCTTCCGTGCCATGCATGATTTCAAACCATGACGTCTTAGTGTATTACCAACAGTAACCTTGGAAACGGTGGTCCCAGCTCTTTTCAGGTCTTTGACCAGCTCCTCCCGTGTAGTCCTGGGCTGATTTCTCACCTTTCTTAGGATCATTGAGACCCCACGAGGTGAGATTTTGCATGGAGCCCCAGTCCGAGGGAGATTGACAGTCATGTTTAGCTTCTTCCATTTTCTAATGATTGCTCCAACAGTGGACCTTTTTTCACCAAGCTGCTTGACAATTTCCCCGTAGCGCTTTCCAGCCTTGTGGAGGTGTACAATTTTGTCTCTAGTGTCTTTGGACAGCTCTTTGGTCTTGGCCATGTTAGTAGTTGGATTCTTACTGATTGTATGGGGTGGACAGGTGTCTTTATGCAGCTAATGACCTCAAACAGGTGCATCTAATTTAGGATAATAAATGGAGTGGAGGTGGACATTTTAAAGGCAGACTAACAGGTCTTTGAGGGTCAGAATTCTAGCTGATAGACAGGTGTTCAAATACTTCTTTGCAGCTGTATCATACAAATAAAGAGTTAAAAAATCATAAATTGTGATTTCTGGAATTTTTTTTTTTTGGATTATGTCTCTCACAGTGGACATGCACCTACGATGACAATTTCAGACCCCTCCATGATTTCCAAGTGGGAGAACTTGCAAAATAGCAGGGTGTTCAAATACTTATTTTCTGCACTGTATAATGTTTGGGTGTTCTAAGTAATTTTCTAGCAAAAAAAATATATATTAAATATAATATTTTTTTTTTAACTTGTAAACACCAAATCTCAGAAAGAGGCTCGGTCCTTAAGTGGTTAAAAGGTGGAAAAAGTTCTGAAATGTTTTATCTTTGTTTCATTTTTTATTGTTTTACATCACAGAAACCTGACATTTTAACAGGGGTGTGTAGACTTTATGGGCCAGATTCACAAAGAGTTACGCCGGCGTATCAGTAGAAACGCCGACGCAACTCCGAATCTAAGCCCGTCGTAGGTTTAAGTGTATGCTCAAACAGAGATAAACTTAAACATGCCTAAGATACGACGGCCTTGCGCCTGTGCAATATTTACGCTGGCCGCTAGGTGGCACTTCCATGGAGGTCGGCGTAAGATATGCGAATGAGTCGTTAAGCCGATTCACGAACGTACGCTTTGCCCGTCGCAGTAAAGATACGCCGTTTCCCGTAAGAGATACACGGCGTAAAGATAAACATGCCCCCTAGGTGGCGTATCCAATGTTAAGTATGGCCGGCGTTCCCGCGTCGCAATTTGAAAATTTTACAGCGTTTGCGTAACTCGTCCCGTGAATGGGGCTGGACGCCATTTACGTTCACGTCGAAACCAATGACGTCCTTGCGACTAGGGTTGTCCCGATACCACTTTTTTAGGACCGAGTACAAGTACCGATACTTTTTTTCAAGTAGTCGCCGATACCGAATACCGATACTTTTTTTTTAATGTGCAGCCATGTCCCCCCACAAATGCAGCCATGTCCCCCCACAAATGCAGCCATGTCCCCCCAGCCATGTCCCCCACATTTGCAGCCATGTCCCCCCAGCCATGTCCCCCACATATGCAGCCATGTCCCCCCAGCCATGTCCCCCACATATGCAGCCATGTCCCCCCAGCCGTGTCCCCCACATATGCAGCCATTTCCCTCCAGCCATGTCCTCCACATATGCAGCCATGTCCCCCCAGCCATGTCCCCCACATATGCAGCCATGTCCTCCACATATGCAGCCATGTCCCCCACATATGCAGCCATGTCCCCCCACATATGCAGCCATGTCCTCCACATATGCAGCCATGTCCCCCACATATGCAGCCATGTCCCCGCAGCCATGTCCCCCATATATGCAGCCATGTCCCTCCAGCTATGTCCCCCACATATGCAGCCATGTCCCCCCAGCCATGTCCCCGCAGCCATGTCCCTCCAGCCATGTCCCCCATACCTAGCCGCCGAAAGCCACCGCCGCTGCATGGGGAACATCACAGCATTCATTTGAATAGCTGTTTTCCCCGCGCGTATAGACACTCCCCCTTGCTCGGGATTGGACAGATCACGATCACCCATCCAATCCGAGCAAGGGGGAGTGTCTATACGCAGCGGGAACACTACAGCTTTTCAAATGAATGCTGTGATGTTCCCGCACGGCGGGGGGGAGTATTCGGTCCCGATACCGATACTGGTATCGGTATCGGGACAACCCTACTTGCGACGTGATTTAACGCAATGCACGTCGGGAATTTTTAGGGACGGCGCATGCGCAGTACGTTCGGCGCGGGAACGCGCCAAATCTAAATGCTCTACGCCCTCTACCCAGCTCATTTGAATTACGCGGGCTTGCGCCGGGGGATTTGCGCTAGGCCGGCGCAACTTTACAGGCAAGTTCTTTGTGAATAAAGCACTTGCCTGTAAAACTTGCGGCGGTGTAACGTAAATGACGTACGTTACGCCGCAGTTTTACGCCCAGATACGTGAATCTGGCCCTATATATACTGTGCATACTGGTGCAATTGAAAACAAGGATTGGGATCAGCAAAAAAAAACAAAAACCTATGTGCCTAAAAATGATGTTCTGACGGAAAAAAAAAAGTAAACAAAATGTGGTATGTTTACTTTAACCCAGGGGTCTTCAAACTATGGCCCTCCAGGTGTTCAGGAACTACAATTCTCATCATGCCTAGTTATGTCTGTGAATGTCAGAGTCTTACAGTGCCTTATGGGAAGTGTAGTTCCGCAACAGCTGGAGGGCCGTAGTTTGAGGATCCCTGCTTTAACCGCTTGCTGACTACCTCACGTAGATATACGTTGGCAGAATGGCACGGGCAGGCAAGCAACGTGTATATATATATATATATATATATATACCTGCCCCCTAGCAGGCGCCCGCCGTAGTCTTCATGACCGTGGCCGTGGTGGGACCATGGACTCGATGTCCGCCGGTGTCCCGCGATCGGGTCACGGAGCGGCAGAACGGGGGGATGCCTTTGTAAACAAGGCATCTCCCTGTTCTGCCTAGTGACACAGCACTGATCGTGTGCTCATCGGGAGCAGCGATCAGTGTCGTGTCACAGTAAGCCAAGCCCCCAACAGTTAGAATCACTCCCTAGGACACACTTAACCCCTTCGTCGCCCCCTAGTGTTTTACCCCTTCACTGCCAGTCACATTTATACAGTAATCAGTGCATTTTTATAGCACTGATCGCTGTATGAATAGTGTCAAAAAAAAATCTAAAAAAAATTGTAGACGCTCTAACTTGTGTTCAAACCAAACGCTTATTGCGATTTTTTTTTTTTAACCAAAAATATGTAGGAGAATACGTATCGGCCTAAACTGAGGGATTTTTTTTTTTTTTTTTATATAGATTTTTTGGGGATATTTATTATAGCAAAAAGTACAAAATATTGCTCTTTTTTTTTCAAAATTGTCGCTCTATTTTTGTTTATAGCGCAAAAAATAAAAACCGCAGAGGTGATAAAATACCACCAAAAGAAAGATCTATTTGTGGGGGAAAAAAGGACGCCAATTTTGTTTGGGAGCCGCGTCGCACGACCGCGTAATTGTCAGTTAAAGCGACGCAGTGCCGAATCACAAAAAAAAAAAAAAGTGCTCTGGTCTTTGCTCCAGCCAAATGGTCCGGGGGGCGCCAAGTGGTTAAATGGGGCCGGTACATAAATAATTAAAATGCCAAATGTATAATAAAATCGCACAAATCAACACGGCTCCGGGTTGCTAATCCAAAAACAATCTCATTTCGGCAAACGCCGGCGTGTAAATACTTTCCATTTCCCGGAGATAAAGATACATTTCTTTGTGACATTCGGAACGAGGATCGCGCGGAGCGGCGGCGGGGGAATAACATGTATACGGGGTATCGAAAATAATCTCACGCGTTGCTCACCATTAACATAACCACACCTTCCCGATTGCCTTCAACACATCCCCCGATCACCGCTAACAAACACTTAGCCAGCAGGAAAGCCCGGCAATCGCCGAACCGCCATTACAGTATTTAAGACTTCCAACGCCATTCCGCCGAGGAGAAATGCGTGCGTGTGATGACCCCGTTGTGACCCCGTTGTGTAGTAAGTGGAAGATGACGGTAAACATTGTGACAATTTTCGAGGAATGCAGAAGTTGCGATTCGATTCCCCGCAGCCTTGGAAGTTCTGACGCTGCGCGACGACGCACGTGTCCTAATTGTTACATTGTAGCCTTTTATGAAGAGTCCTTGTCACCCTTTCAGAACGGCGAGAAATATTTAACGCACGTGCGAAGAAAAGATCACAGGAATCTGTTATTTTCATCCCTTCTACAACAGAAGAAGATTTTTTTTTTTTTTAAATAACATTTCTTAAACGCGTGACCAAACACAGAAAAATGGGCGTTTTGTCGCGCGTTTCATAAAATTTGCTGCCATCGCGAGTCACGCATTTGTTGTTAACCCCTTCAATACCGGGGGGGGGGCACTTTCACCCCCTTTCCTGCCCAGGCCAGCTTTCAGCGCTGTCGCACTTAGTATGACAATTACTCATGCAACACTGTACCCAAATTAAATTGTTATCATTTTTTTTCGTACAAATATAGATTTTGCAAAAAAAAAAAAAAAAAAATAGAAGACCAAAATTGTACACCTGACCGTGTTTCGGTTCTAAAAAATCTCATTAAAAACGGTCGTGTCTACGCGGCATAATCTTATGTTAAAAAAATTGTTAATCCGAGGGTTCTTCAAAAAGCTTCCGCACTTTTGTTTTAACTCTATTATATATAAAAAAGTACAGAAACTTTTTGGAGAACCCTCACAAGTAATTTCTCTTCTTCACTGATGTGTACTGGCTGCACTGATGAGGCTGCATTCATGGCCATGGATGAGGCTGCAGTGATGGGCACAGATGAGGCTGCACTGATTGGCCCTTTACCATGATCTGTGTCCAAAGGAACCCTGTGTGCTCCTGTGTCTTCAGAGACCCGTGCGCTCCTGTGTCTCCAGCGACCCATGTGTGTTCCTGTGTTTTCAGTGTCCCCTGTTTGCTCCTGTGTCTCCAGTGACCCCTGTGCGCTCCTGTGTCTCCATTGACTACTGTGTGCTCCAGTTTTTTCAGTGTCCCCTGTTTGCTCCTCTGTCTCCAGTGACCCCTGTGCGCTCCTGTGTCTCCAGTGACCCCTGTGCTCCCCAGTGTCTCCAGTGACCCCTGTGCGCTCCTGTGTCTCCAGTGACCCCTGTGCGCTCCTGTGTCTTCAGTGACCCCTGTGCGCTACTGTGTCTTCAGTGACCCCTGTGCGCTACTGTGTCTCCAGTGACCCCTGTGCGCTCCTGTGACCCCTGTGCGCTCCTGTGTCTCCAGTGACCCCTGTGCGCTCCTGTGTCTCCAGTGACCCCTGTGCGCTCCTGTGTCTCCAGTGACCCCTGTGCGCTCCTGTGTCTCCATTGACCACTGTGTGCTCCAGTTTTTTCAGTGTCCCCTGTTTGCTCCTGTGTCTCCAGTGACCCCTGTGCGCTCCTGTGTTTCCAGTGACCCCTGTGCTCCCCAGTGACCCCTGTGCGCTCCTGTGTCTCCAGTGACCCCTGTGCGCTCCTGTGTCTTCAGTGACCCCTGTGCGCTCCTGTGTCTTCAGTGACCCCAGTGCGCTCCTGTGTCTTCAGTGACCCCTGTGCGCTCCTGTGTCTCCAGTGACCCCTGTGCGCTACTGTGTCTTCAGTGACCCCTGTGCGCTCCTGTGTCTTCAGTGACCCCTGTGCGCTCCTGTGTCTTCAGTGACCCCTGTGCGCTCCTGTGTCTCCAGTGACCCCTGTGCGCTCCTGTGTCTCCAGTGACCCCTGTGCGCTCCTGTGTCTTCAGTGACCCCTGTGCGCTCCTGTGTCTTCAGTGACCCCTGTGCGCTACTGTGACCCCTGTGTCTCCAGTGACCCCTGTGCGCTCCTGTGTCTCCAGTGACCCCTGTGCGCTCCTGTGTCTCCAGTGACCTCCTGTGTCTCCAGTGACCCCTGTGCGCTCCTGTGTCTCCAGTGACCATGGGCGTCCGCTCCATAGGGCAAGGGAGGGTGCTCGCCCCCCCCTGGAATCGCCAGGAGCAGGGCTGGACTGGCCCTGGTGCCGCTTTAAGCTGTAACTGCACTGCAGTGCTCTCCTCCCTCTATCCTCCAGCGCTTGTATTGTGTGTCACGGAGCCCCCCTAGTTCGGCTCGTCTGATAGTCTCCTAGTGTTCCACCTATCACACAAACCAAACTAGGGGGGTGGGGCACATGAGGTTGGGAAGGTATCAGCTTTCCTGATTCAGTCTGCATGTACACAACTTTCTCTCTCCTGGAGATCGTCTTCTCTCCCCCTCTCCATATCACTCTGCTTTAACTTTCAGTGTCCCGATGTCTGTAGGAGATCTCCACCTCAGTCCCCCAGCCTCCTGTTATCTCTCCATGCTTTAGAGTAGACAATCTATTCCAGCTCTGTATAGTGACCCCCATCCTCTCCTGTGTCCTTTTCTCAGACCCCCTCCTCTCTCTACCTGCACAGAGAAACTGAGTGATGTTTTCTCCTGTCTGTGCTGCTGAACCTGCCTCTACTCAGCCAACCGGTAACAGTGACACACTTTCAGGCTTCATATCACTGATAATCAGGGCCGGACTGGCCTACCGGGATACCGGGAAATTTCCCGGCAGGCTGCCTGCCCTGGGCCGCTTTGGGCTAAGCTGTGGCTGCAGCGCAGAGATCCGCTCCCTCCTCCTCCTTCCCCTCCACCAGGGCCGGACTGGCCTACCGGGATACCGGGAAATTTCCCGGCAGGCTGCCTGCCCTGGGCCGCTTTGGGCTAAGCTGTGGCTGCAGCGCAGAGATCCGCTCCCTCCTCCTCCTTCCCCTCCACTACATGATGTCACACACAATCAGCGGGCATCTCCCGCTGTGTGTCAGGGAGCTTAGTGTTAAAACTTTTGCCGCGCTGCTGTGAGAAAAGACCGGCTCGTTATATCCAGGAGCGCACCTGCAGCTGTGTGTACCGGAGGTGGAGAGGGAAAGTATGCTGCCGTGGATTGTGCGGGGGCGCGGGGAGGGAACTATCGCATGCATTACACTGACAGTTCCCTCCCCCGGCTGCTAAGCCATTCGTCGGCTCAGGGCTCTGATGCTTAGGAGCTGGCCCGCCTCCTTCACTTACAATGGTCGGGACTCGTGAGGGTGTGTGGCCCCGCCTGTCACTGGGGGGCGGAGCGGCCGGCCTCAGGGATGATCGCACGGTTCCAAGATCTCATCAGAACAACATGAAGGTACAAAAAAAAAAAGGCTCTAAAAATGCTGTTTTGTTTTTTCTGTATCTACTGGACTAAGAGAAATTGGGTTGAAAAACTTCTTACACTCAGCACAGAGCTACAGGAAAAACCAGACACCATCTTGATCTTTGTCAACTTTATTACTTCATTTTAATTTCTTTAGACTTTTACATAGAAGTAAAAAAGTTCTGTTAGCTGACAAAGATCAAGATGGTGTCTGGTTTCTCCTGTAGCACTGTTCTCATTGTGAGTTTTCAACACAATTTCTCCCAGTCCTCTGCCTGCTGTCACCCAGTCCCCTGCTGTCACCCAGTCCTCTGTCACCCAGTCCCCTGCTGTCACCCAGTCCTCTGTCACCCAGTCCCCTGCTGTCGCCAAGTCTTCTGTCACCCAGTCCCCTGCTGTCGCCAAGTCTTCTGTCACCCAGTCCCCTGCTGTCGCCAAGTCTTCTGTCACCCAGTCCCCTGCTGTCACCCAGTCCTCTGTCACCCAGTCCCCTGCTGTCGCCAAGTCTTCTGTCACCCAGTCCCCTGCTGTCGCCAAGTCTTCTGTCACCCAGTCCCCTGCTGTCACCCAGTCCTCTGTCACCCAGTCCCCTGCTGTCGCCAAGTCTTCTGTCACCCAGTCCCCTGCTGTCACCCAGTCCTCTGTCACCCAGTCCCCTGCTGTCGCCAAGTCTTCTGTCACCCAGTCCCCTGCTGTCACCCAGTCCCCTGCTGTCGCCAAGTCTTCTGTCACCCAGTCCCCTGCTGTCGCCAAGTCTTCTGTCACCCAGTCCCCTGCTGTCACCCAGTCCCCTGCTGTCGCCAAGTCTTCTGTCACCCAGTCCCCTGCTGTCACCCAGTCCCCTGCTGTCACCCAGTCCTCTGTCACCCAGTCCCCTGCTGTCGCCAAGTCTTCTGTCACCCAGTCCCTTGCTGTCGCCAAGTCTTCTGTCACCCAGTCCCCTGCTGTCGCCAAGTCTTCTGTCACCCAGTCCCCTGTCACCCAGTCCCCTGCTGTCGCCAAGTCCCCTGCTGTGGCCCAGTCCCCTGTCACCCATTCCCCTGTCGTCGCCAAGTCCTCTGTCACCCAGCCCCCTGCTGTCGCCAAAAGTCCTCTGTCACCCAGCCCTCTGTCACCCAGTCCCCTGCTGTCGCCAAGTCTTCTGTCACCCATTCCCCTGTCACCCAGTCCACTGCTGTCATCCAGTCCTCTGTCACCTAGTCCCCTGCTGTCGCCCAGTCCTCTGTCACCCAGTCCCCTGCTGTCGCCAAGTCTTCTGTCACCCAGTCCCCTGCTGTCACCAAGTCCTCTGTCACCCAGTCCCCTGCTGTCACCAATTCCCCTGTCACCCAGTCCCCTGCTGTCACCAAGTCCTCTGTCACCCAGTCCCCTGCTGTCACCAAGTCCTCTGTCACCCAGTCCCCTGCTGTCGCCAAAGTCCTCTGTCACCCGGCCCTCTGTCTCCCAGTCCACTGCTGTTGCCAAGTCCTCTGTCATCCAGTCCCCTGCTGTCACCAAGTCCTCTGTCACCCAGTCCCCTGCTGTCGCCAAAGTCCTCTGTCACCCGGCCCTCTGTCTCCCAGTCCACTGCTGTTGCCAAGTCCTCTGTCATCCAGTCCCCTGCTGTCGCCCAGTCCTCTGTCACCCAGTCCCCTTCTGTCACCCATTCCCCTGTCACCCATTCCCCTGTCACCCAGTCCTCTGTCACCCAGTCCCCTGCTGTCACCCATTCCCCTGTCACCCATTCCCCTGTCACCCATTCCCCTGTCACCCATTCCCCTGTCACCCAGTCCTCTGTCACCCAGTCCCCTGCTGTCGCCCATTCCTCTGTCACCCAGTCCCCTGCTGTCGCCCAGTCCTCTGTCACCCATTCCCCTGTCACCCAGTCCTCTGTCACCCAGTCCCCTGCTGTCACCAAGTCCTCTGTCACCCAGTCCCCTGCTGTCGCCCAGTCCTCTGTCACCCATTCCCCTGTCACCCAGTCCTCTGTCATCCAGTCCCCTGCTGTTGCCAAGTCCTCTGTCACCCAGCCCTCTGTCACCCAGTCCCCTGCTGTCACCAAGTCCTCTGTCACCCAGTCCCCTGCTGTCACCAAGTCCTCTGTCACCCAATCCCCTTCTGTCGCCAAATCCTCTGTCGTCAAGTCCACTGCTGTCACCCAGTCCTCTGTCACCCAGTCCCCTGCTGTCTCCAAGTCCTCTGTCACCCAGTCCCCTGCTGTTGCCAAGTCCCCTGCTGCCCAGTCCCCTGCTGTCGCCCAGTCCCCCTGCTGTCATCCAGTCCAAGTGACACGCTGATCTGGTGACGGGACTGTGGCAAGTGACACGATAAATCTGGTGGCAGGGGACAGATGGCAAGTGACATGCTGAATCTGGTGACAAGGGACCAGTGGCAAGTGACATGCTGAATCTGGTTCCCGAGCTTTTCCGAGGTGTCCTCGGGCCTTTCCGAGTGTCTCCGATGCTCTCCTCTGGCCACATGCGGTATTGAAGTCAATGTGGAACAAATTATTTTCGTTTCCATTGACTTCAATGGGGAAACTCGCTTTGATATGTGAGTACTTTGGATTACGAGCATTCTCCTGGAACGGATTATGCTCGTAATCCGAGGTTCCACTGTATATATATATATATATATATCTCCCTAGCCCTATGTGCTTTCATATCTGTCTTATCTTTATATAATACGCTCTTCAAATGTTTCTTTAAAATGTATGGTTTTCCCTTTTATGAACAAGAAAATAATGACGTTATGATGTTGGGCTGGTATATTAATGCTATGGGGCTGGTATGAAATGTTTTCCAGGGCTGGTTTTTACTCCCAGTCCGGCCCTGCTGATAATTGTTGTAAAGACAAGACAGTTGTTATTTCAGATTTTATTTTTAGTAAGGGCCCATTCACAAGGGGTGCAAACATGCATCTCCCATGCAGGGCTGTCATTTATCAGCACGGGGGTACAACATAGGTGTTGTGCGCATCCCTGTGTCATCAACCCATTTATATCTACTGGGACATGAGGCTGCATGGACACAGCCTATGTATCCTAATATGACATGCAGGTGCGGGTCCCAATAGAAGTGAATGGGACGCTGGCACAGAGATATGCACACAATGCCCGTACATCCCTGTGCTGATAAGAGAGGACACAGGCACTGGCGTAGCGGGGGGGGGGGGGGGCAGGGGGGGCTGTCGCACCGGGCGAAAAATGGGGGGGGGGGGGCGAATCCATCCACCGGCTCCGCGGAGCGCTCCGGAGCCTCGGCCTAGGAAAGTCCCCGGCTTCGGCCTAGCTCCGGAGCGGCGGCCATCTTGGTACACCCGGCGGCGGCCCTCCTCTCTGTTCACACCCACAGAGGAGGAGGAGCCCGCGCTTGAGGGAAACCACACACGCCGCTGTCTGAGGTCTGAGGTCTGCACTACTGGGGGTTATTGTCTGAGGTCTGCACTACTGGGGGTTATTGTCTGAGGTCTGCACTACTGGGGGTTATTGTCTGAGGTCTGCACTATTGTGGGTTAATGTCTGAGGTCTGCACTATTGGGGGTTACTGTCTGAGGTCTGCACTATTATGGGGGTTACTGTCTGAGGTCTGCACTATTATGGGGGTTACTGTCTGAGGTCTGCACTATTATGGGGGTTACTGTCTGAGGTCTGCACTACTGGGGGTTACTGTCTGAGGTCTGCACTATTATGGGGGTTACTGTCTGAGGTCTGCACTATTATGGGGGTTACTGTCTGAGGTCTGCACTATTATGGGGGTTACTGTCTGAGGTCTGCACTATTATGGGGGTTACTGTCTGAGGTCTGCACTATTATGGGGGTTACTGTCTGAGGTCTGCACTATTATGGGGGTTACTGTCTGAGGTCTGCACTATTATGGGGGTTACTGTCTGAGGTCTGCACTATGGTGGGGGTTACTGTCTGAGGTCTGCACTATTATGGGGGTTACTGTCTGAGGTCTGCACTATTATAGGGGTTACTGTCTGAGGTCTGCACTATTATGGGGGTTACTGTCTGAGGTCTGCACTATGCTGGGGTATACTGTCTGAGGTCTGCACTATTATAGGGGTTACTGTCTGAGGTCTGCACTATTGTGGGGGTTACTGTCTGAGGTCTGCACTACAGTGGGGGTTACTGTCTGAGGTCTGCACTATTATAGGGGTTACTGTCTGAGGTCTGCTCTATTATAGGGGTTACTGTCTGAGGTCTGCACTATTATGGGGGTTACTGTCTGAGGTCTGCACTATGCTGGGGTATACTGTCTGAGGTCTGCACTATTGTGGGGGTTACTGTCTGAGGTCTGCACTACAGTGGGGGTTACTGTCTGAGGTCTGCACTGCTGGGGGGGTTACTGTCTGAGGTCTGCACTATGGTGGGGGTTACTGTCTGAGGTCTGTTAAATAGGGGGTCTGTGATTGTGGGGGGTCTATCTGTGATTGGGGGGATCCATCTGTGATGAGAGGTCTGTTATTTAGGGGGTCAGTCTGTGATGGGGGATCTGTGATTGTGGGGGGGGGGGGTCAGTCTGTTAATCCCTTACAGTAAGGGGTTAAATGATTAATCCTGCAATAATTTACCCCTTACATGCTGAAAGCCCTGAGAGGGATACATTACAGATCCTTATAACCAGAGTGGATGATTATACAAGGGGGGGGGGGGGGACGAAAAAAAATTCTGCCCCGGGCGCCCATAACTCTGGTTACGCCACTGGACACAGGACACACATGTCTGCACCACATGTGAACGGAACCTAAAGAATTAGTGCACACGGAGGCTTAGTGAGCTCCCCAGGCATACAAAAACAACAGGAGTGACTAAACCTGCCCATGGATGGAAATGGAACGGCTCCAGCAAGGATCGGACAAGTTTCAATCCTTCTGTAGTCAGAAGAGACATCAATTTAATGATCAACTTCTCTCCAACCCGCAGCAATGTTCCCTTAGATTTGCAGCTCCGACATCGATGTCTCAGCGGAAGGGATTCCCTCATATCCACCTTAGTTGTGCGGTTTGGGGGATCCATTAAATTTTTCAGACAAAAATAAAAAACGATCCATCTATGGCCAGCCTCCAGCTTACCATACATTATTCAATCTGATTGTACAATATCTTTTGGATCTACCACCAACTATGTAGTACAAAGGCCCGCCTGATTGGATACTACTTAAATGAATTGTTTAGGTTGTCCATTTATTACATATTTTTTTAAATCTAAAGGAGATTGTACAATCAGATTGTATAGTATATGCTATACCTACAGTATAGTGTTCTTGTGCATGAGTACTAACAAATGTTGACAAATGTTTTCTCTGTTATCTTTATTCTCACCTATGTATATTTGTTTGCCCAGGAGCTTTGTCTTTGAGTCTATTAAACACCCTGACACATTGTCTAAAGCTGGGTACACACTAGGGTTGCACCAATACCCGTTTTGTACCAACAATACTTGTGCTCAAGTACTTGCTGCTAACAGTTGCCAATACCTTTGCGTTGCGATTTGAGCTCATACAAAATGAGTGGGCTTAAATCGCACTGTAAAGAATCACATGTGGTTTCCTGCACCACTCCTGTGTGAACCGAGGCTGGAGTCATTATGACAAGCCCAGGTTCACACAGGAGCGGTGTGAGAAAGAGCATGTGATTCAGACAGGAATCGCACCACATTTCTGTTCAAATCACATGTGATCCTTTACAGTGCGATTTAAGCCCACTCATTTTGTATGAGCTCAAATTGCAACGCAAAAGGTATTGGCAACTGGTATCGGCGAATACTCGAGAACAAGTATTGTTGGTACAAAACAGGTATTTGTGCAACCCTAGTGTGTCCACAGCTTTAGCCAATGGGGTCAATTCACAAAGAGAAACGTTATTGGTTTTCTTCAGGTGTTAAATTAGCACTCCTTATTTAACGCTAGCAAACAGCTATAATCGTTATTTAACACAGTCGTTATGGTTTTCAACTGACTCTTTATCCAAACGTTATTCTAACTACTCAGACGTTATTATTAACATTTGGGACGTTAAAATAACTCTTAAGATCGTTAAATAATGCTGGAGAGATGCATTCTGGGAGCAGAAGGGGAGGAGAACAGCTGTGTGTGGAAAAGAGCAGATACAGAGAGAGAGAGAGAGAGAGAGAGAGAGAGAGAGAGAGAGACAAGCAATACACATGGAGATCGAGCATGTGATGTGTAAAACTTCTAGGGTGTGTTTTTCTAAAGCCATGTGTATTTCCTCATACAGAGAATAAATCATGGGAGATGATAATCGGAATTTAGCGATCACCTGGGTTTCAGAAAAGTCATCCAAAATAGTATGTGAATGGAATACACGTTTATAAATCTGAACAACATTCTAACGTGTTCTTCTTCGCCTCTGGATAATTTTAAGTTCAAATAGAGCGCGGTTCTAGCTTGCCCAACACTACACTACACTACAAAAATCGCCAAAAGCTTCCTCTAACAACAAAATATCGCCTGGGAAATGTCATAACGCCACCCTGAGGGAGGTGTTAATTTAACGATTGCTTAACGATTGATAGCTGTCCAAAAAATCTTTGTGAATTGCACTTCTGTACATATTTAACGATTTGAATCTTTAAAATAACGATTTGAATCTTTAAAATAACGATTTGAATCTTTAATAAGGATCCACACCTTAAAATATCGTTTCTGTGTAGGGAAACGTTATTTGATGATTTTTCAGAGCGTTAAATAGTTTAGTGAATTGAACTAGCTTCAATAACGTGCAAAATCGTTAAAATATCACTCGCAATCTGAAAATAAAGCTTTGTGAATTGACCCCATTGTGTCTGTAGTCTACAGAGTTGTAGCCTACAGCATAGTTTCTAGTTGTCCCTTATTTAGAGTGCCTGTCCCTCTTCTGGAATCAAATCCATGTGTCCCTCATTCCAAAAGGTTACTCTTTTAGACCTGAAATAAATATACAGTATAGTGTAGTGTATCAGTCCAGAGGTGCAGGGTGCTCTGTAATGTAAAGGGGTCCAGAGGTGCAGGGTGCTCTGTAATGTAAAGGGGTCCAGAGGTGCAGGGTGCTCTGTAATGTAAAGGGGTCCAGAGGTGCAGGGTGCTCTGTAATGTAAAGGGGTCCAGAGGTGCAGGGTGCTCTGTAATGTAAAAAGAGGTCCAGAGGTGCAGGGTGCTCTGTAATGTAAAGGGGTCCAGAGGTGCAGGGTGCTCTGTAATGTAAAGGGGTCCAGAGGTGCAGGGTGCTCTGTAATGTAAAGGGGTCCAGAGGTGCAGTGTGCTCTGTAATGTAAAGGGGTCCAGAGGTGCAGGGTGCTCTGTAATGTAAAGGGGTCCAGAGGTGCAGGGTGCTGAGTAATGTAAAGAGGTCCAGAGGTGCAGGGTGCTGTGTAATGTAAAGGGGTCCAGAGGTGCAGTTATGGAGGGGGGTACATGATAGTGACAAAGAGATATTAAAAGATGCAGGGGGCACAGTGGGGTGTTTTTTACATTTTAACATGTGGGGGGGGGGGTGTCACTTCCAACCCTGCTAGCGGTCGAAGAAGGGTAAAATGTGACTGTATCGCCGCTGCCAAAGCGCCCCCCCCCCCTGAAAAAATTTCAGCGGACGCCCATGCCAGTGACCCCTGTGCGCTCCTGTGTCTCCAGTGACCCCTGTGCGCTCCTGTGTCTCCAGTGACCCCTGTGCGCTCCTGTGTCTCCAGTGACCCCTGTGCGCTCCTGTGTCTCCAGTGACCCCTGTGCGCTCCTGTGTCTCCAGTGACCCCGTGTTCTCCTGTGTCTCCAGGGATCCCTGTGAGCTCCTGTGTCTCCAGCGACCCCTGTGCGCTCCTGTGTCTCCAGCGACCCCTGTGCGCTTCTGTGTCTCCAGCGACCCCTGTGTTCTCCTGAGTCTCCAGCGACCCCTGTGTTCTCCTGTGTCCCCAGCGACCCCTGTGGGCTCCTGTGTCTCCAGCGACCCCTGTGCGCTCCTGTGTCTCCAGTGACCCCGTGTTCTCCTGTGTCTCCAGGGATCCCTGTGAGCTCCTGTGTCTCCAGCGACCCCTGTGCGCTCCTGTGTCTCCAGCGACCCCTGTGCGCTTCTGTGTCTCCAGCGACCCCTGTGTTCTCCTGTGTCCCCAGCGACCCCTGTGTTCTCCTGTGTCTCCAGCGACCCCTGTGTTCTCCTGTGTCTCCAGTGACCCCTGTGAGCTCATGTGTCTCCAGTGACCCCTGTGAGCTCATGTGTCTCCAGTGACCCCTGTGAGCTCACGTGTCTCCAGTGACCCCTGTGAGCTCATGTGTCTCCAGTGACCCCTGTGAGCTCATGTGTCTCCAGTGACCCCTGTGAGCTCATGTGTCTCCAGTGACCCCTGTGTTCTCCTGTGTCTCCATTGACCCCTGTGTGCTCCTGTTCTTCCATTGACCCCTGTGCGCTCCTGTGTCTACATTAACCCCTGTGTGCTCCTGTTCTTCCAGTGACCCCTGTGCGCTCCTGTGTCTTCATTAACAACTGTGTGCTCCTGTTCTTCCAGTGACCCCTGTGCCCTCCTGTGTCTCCATTGACCCCTGTGTGCTCATGTTTTTCCAGTGACCACTGTGTCTCCAGTGACCCCTGTGCGCTCCTGTGTCTCCATTAACCCCTGTGTGCTCCTGTTCTTCCATTGACCCCTGTGCGCTCCTGTGTCTCCATTCACCCCTGTGCGCTCCTGTGTCTCCAGTGACCCCTGTGTCTCCAGTGACACCTGGCGCTCCTGTGTCTCTGGTGACCCCTCTGTGCTTCCAGTGTATGGTTGTATGGCCTGCTACACTATCCCTCTCCTTGGAGATACAGACCACTTTCCACAACAGCTACAGAATTTAACATATTGAAAACGACTTTTAGAATGGAATTTTCAGTGCTTGGGTTTTATGTACACGTAATGCGCCTTAAACTGCATCTGAAAATTTTGTTTTTGCAATTTCCACACAATTTGTGACTAAAAAGTATTTTTATGAGGAAAATCCAGCAGTGGCCCCCGAATTTCTGTGTTAGGCTGTTGCAAAAAATGTATAATGCAAACTGCCGGACGCATTTATCAAAGAAGCACAATGGATCCAGATCATCGCTCTGCACGTCGACGGGGGCGTTTTAGGCCCAGACTGACCGACAAGGGCCCCCCGAGAGGCTCCCCTCGCTGAGCGCTGCGCACAGAGATGTGACACTTCATTTACCAAGATGAAAGCGGCCCGCTCTTCTCTATGACTGCGATCGATAGTAGAGTACCTAAGGTCACCACGGGCAAAGAGACAATAGCGGCACAGAGCGGGCGCTGCCGCATCAAAATCCAATCGAAATCCAATCAGCAGTTGAGACAAATTGTCTGGGGGGGGTGAAAGAGAGAATATAAAAGGATCACAGCCAACGCATCAACCAGGAATCAGGAAACATCCAACTTGAGATCAGGGGCCCGGGGGGGGGGGGGGGGGGGGAACCGCCAGGTAACCTGAAAGGACCTCAAGGGTTTTCTAGTATCTTACAATAGATAGGCATCAGACAGGCATCAGGAATTATGGGGCCCTTACACAGCTTCAGGCATGGGCCCCCTGGAGCAGAGAACTGGGGGGGGGTTCTACCGCGAATTGAGAAGCGGGGGGTCCTGCCGCTAATTGAGAAGATTAAGAAGCCAAAAAAGAAATAAGAAAAAATATATAAAATTTAAAAAAAAGGGGGGGGGGGAGTTGCCATCCGGGGCCCTGGGGACCTCCGGGTCCTTTAATAATAATAAAAAATAAAAAAAATAAACCTCTGGGCTCTTTAATAAAAATTAAATAAAAGAAAATATATAAAAAAATTATAAAAAAATAAAATAAAAAAGGGGGGTTTGACACATGGGACCTCTGGGCCCTTTAATAATTTTTAATAATTATATATATATATATATATATATATATATATACAGCCCTCAAAATTTCCACTCGCCTACTAGCATTTGGCGAGTGGATTTAGGCTGGGGGCGAGTGATGACAGGGCTGCATGACCAATCTCCCTCCAATCTGTGCCTACACTTTGAGTCCCGATGAGATTGGCGGCTGAAGAGGAAAGGTGCATGCTCGGGAAAAGTAGTCTGGTGAGCCGCGCACAGGCAGAGCAGTACACAGGAGCTCTCCTTACAATTCTCATTAAGCCATGGGACCTAACAGTATGACCTCTCTGAGCCTGCCCCCCCCCCCCGGGTCGCGACCAATGTAGCTGGAGAGCAGAAAGTAATAAGTGAGGTGGAGGACTGCGAAAATTACCACTCCGGTGCAGCGCTCACTGAAAGTTGCCCTGACATGAGAGCGGCAGCCTTCCAGTTTGTGCAGTTTTCTTCTCCTTGTGCTCTATATTTGCCCCCAGTGCCCTGTCCCTCTGGTCTGCCCCCAGTGCCCTGTCCCTCTGGTCTGCCCCCAGTGCCCTGTCCCTCTGGTCTGCCCCAGTGCCCTGTCCCTCTGGTCTGCCCCCAGTGCCCTGTCCCTCTGGCCTGCCCCCAGTGCCCTGTCCCTTGGCTGCCCCCAGTGCCCTGTCCCTCTGGTCTGCCCCCAGTGCCCTGTCCCTCTGTCTGCCCCCAGTGCCCTGTCCCATTTTGTTAAAGTTGTTGTTTGTAATATTAAATTTTGTAACTTGATTCTGCATAAAACAGTGTCATTCCATGAGATAATCTACAAGGGCGTGTTTACAGGTGCAATTAGGCGCAGGGCAGTGTATGAATTAGGTGGGGCAACTGGTGGCGAGTCTCTTGAGGTCTGTACCTAGCTCAGGACTTGAAATTTTGACCCTGTATATATATAAGAAATAAAAAGAAAAAAAATAAGTTTAAAAAAAGGGGGGGTTGCCATCCGGGGCCCTAAGGACCTCTGGGCCCTTTAATATATATATATATATATATATATATATAATATATATATAAATATATATATATATATATATATATATAAATAAATATAAAAAAAGAAGAAAAAATATAAGTTTAAAAAAAAAAAAGGGGGGGGGGGTTGCCATCCAGGGCTCTGGGGACCTCCGGACCGTTTAATAATAAATAAAGAAACCCCTGGGCTTTTTAATAGAAAATAAAAGAAAATATATATTAAAAAAATTATAAAAAGTAAAATAAAAATAGGGGGGTTGCCACATGGGGCCCTGGGGACCTCTGGGCCCTTTAATAAATATATATTATTATATATATATATATATATATATATATAAAAAAAGAAATAAAAGAAAAAAAAAAAAGAAGAAAGAAAAAAAATATAATAATAATAAAAAAAATAATAAAAAAAGGGGGGGGTTGCCATCAGGGGCCCTCCGGACCCCTTACAAAAAAAAGAAGAAAAAAAAAAGGGGGTTGCCATCTGGGCCCCTTACAGGTGTACTGCCTGTACCCCCTGATGGCGGCCTTGTCATCAGATACGGAGTAACCCTGGTGAGACGTTAAAGGTGGTCATAGACATTACACAATTAAATAGGTCTTTAATTATGTTTATTTACCACAGCGCCCCCTATGGAGCAGAACAATTTGTATATTTCTCCTATGGGCCGGTTTATTTAGCAAAGACTTACCGCGGACCTTCCTTCTAAAGTGACCTTCATCCTCCTCCTCAAATTCATCCCTAAAATATTTTTTTACAGGTACCCGCCCCTACTTCCTCAGTTCTGGCATAGGCGAGAATACTGTTGCTTGACCAATCTCTACCCCTCCCCACCCACAGCCCCCCCGAGACACGTCGCATGCCAAGAAAGGCTGTTGGATCAGTTTCACTGCTCCCCATGATCTTGCGCATTCACACTGGGAAGTTGGCTGTGATTCAACAGAAAGTCACATTTGGCTCCCAAATCCAAGATGGTGGCACTGGGTGGTGAGAAGATCGGCTGTTGGAGAAGAAACACCGGATCCCAGGATTTCGCCCATGGTATAGTGAACGTACGGCCGGGTGGTGGTTGTCCAGTTCTAGGAGGGCGTCCAGGGACGTCATCCCGCGTGCGCACCCTCTAGGTCAGGAAAGCTGCATGGTCCTGTGACCAGTCAGTGTCTCTAATTACTGCCGCCACCACCCTCACACCAGTCAGTGTCCCCAATTATCGCCACATAAATCACAGTGTCCCTGATCATCGCCACACCGGTTATAGTGTCCCTGATCATCACCATACCAGCCACAGTGTCCCTAAACACCGCCACACTAGTCACAGTGTCCCTGATCATCGTCACACCAGTTAGTATCCCTGATCATCGTCACAACAGTTAGTGTCCCTGATCACCACCACACCAGTCACAGTGTCCCTGATAACCGCCACACCAGTTACAGTGTCCCTGGTCATCGTCACACCAGTCACAGTGTCCCTGATCATCACACACCAGTTACTGCCCCTGATCACCGCCACACCAGTTAGTGTCCCTGATCACTGCCACACTAGTCACAGTGTCCCTGATCACCTCCACACCAGTCACAGTGTCCCTGATCATCACACACCAGTTAGTATCCCTGATCACCTCCACACCAGTCACAGTGTCCCTGATCATCACACACCAGTTAGTATCCCTGATCATCGTCACACCAGTTAGTGTCCCTGATCATCGTCACACCAGTTAGTGTCCCTGATCATCGTCACACCAGTTAGTGTCCCTGATCACCGCCACACCAGTCACAGTGTCCCTGATCTCCGCCACACCAGTCACAGTGTCCCTAATCTCCGCCACACCAGTCACAGTGTCCCTGATCTCCGCCACACCAGTCACAGTGTCCCTGATCTCCGCCACACCAGTCACAGTGTCCCTGATCTCCGCCACACCAGTCACAGTGTCCCTGATCTCCGCCACACCAGTCACAGTGTCCCTGATCTCCGCCACACCAGTCACAGTGTCCCTGATCTCCGCCACACCAGTCACAGTGTCCCTGATCTCCGCCACACCAGTCACAGTGTCCCTGATCACCGCCACACCAGTCACAGTGTCCCTGATCACCGCCACACCAGTCACAGTGTGCCTGATCACCGCTACACCAGTCACAGTGTCCCTGATCACCGCCACACCAGTCACAGTGTCCCTGATCTCCGCCACACCAGTCACAGTGTCCCTGATCTCCGCCACACCAGTCACAGTGTCCCTGATCTCCGCCACACCAGTCACAGTGTCCCTGATCTCCGCCACACCAGTCACAGTGTCCCTGATCACCGCCACACCAGTCACAGTGTCCCTGATCACCGCCACACCAGTCACAGTGTGCCTGATCACCGCCACACCAGTCACAGTGTCCCTGATCATCACCACACCAGTTACAGTCCCTTAAAGTCTTACAGAGGCTGGAATGCAGAGGTAGTAATAGAGACGGCCCCGGAGAGGGAAGTGTAATACATCTTCTATTGTAGGGAGCCGACATTTAGGATATTTCTACAGAATGACAAGGAGGTTAAAAAAATACAATTAAAAAAAAAAAAGAAGATTGCAAGAAATTAGGTCAGCAGCCGCCTGCCACGTCCTGTTCATCCATCATTCTCCGGTGACCAAATGAACAGAATTATGGTGGAGATCAATCAAACCCACCATGAGGCCAAATTCTGAGCGCTCGGCGGCACGAAAACGGAGCGCAACTGAACATGGAAGGGAGTGGCAGATTAATACAATTTCTTTAATGGAAATCGCTGAAATTCGCCAAAACCGTGTGCAACAATCAACACTCTAATACAACGTATAATAGAGAATAGCATGGAATATACTGTATATGACTACTGTATCATGTCTGTAGTCTCTGACCCTCTCCTGTATCATGTCTGCAGTCTCTGACCATCTCCTGTATCATCTCTGCAGTCTCTGACCCTCTCCTGTATCATGTCTGCAGTCTCTGACCCTCTCCTGTATCATGTCTGCAGTCTCTGACCATCTCCTGTATCATCTCTGCAGTCTCTGACCCTCTCCTGTATCATGTCTGCAGTCTCGGACCCTCTCCTGTATCATGTCTGCAGTCTCGGACCCTCTCCTGTATCATGTCTGCAGTCTCTGACCCTCTCTGCAGTCTCTGACCGCTTTCTATGATATTGACTTATAGGGGTTGTAAAGCTTTGTATTTTTTTTTTTTTTGTAAAATAACAAACATGGTATACTCACCTCCTTTGTGAAAGGGTTTTGCACAGAGTGGCCCCGATCTTCCTCTTCTAGGGTCCCCCTGCGACGCTCCTTGCTCCTCCCCGCATAGAGTGCCCCCTCACCTGTGGTCTACTGAGAGACAAAATCACTATACCGAGGCAGGGAGAGCTCCCTGTAGTGGCCAATTCACACTTCTCTAAACTCAATAGAGTAATACAATGGTTGTAAAAGGTGAAAGTCGAATCTCATTTTAAACTGAAGAGAGAGAGGGGGAGATAGGAAAGAGAGAGAGAGAGAGAGAGATGGGGAAAAGAGAGAGAGAGAGAGGAAAGAAAAGAGAGCGAGAGGAAAGAGAAGAGAGCGAGAGGAAAGAGAAGAAGGAGAGAGAAGATAGCGAGAGGAAAGAGAAGAGAGCAAGAGGAAAAAGAAGAAGAGAGAGAGAGAGCAAGGGGAAAGAGAAGAGAGAGAGAAGAGAAGAGAGAAGAGAAGAGAGAAGAGAAGAGAGAAGAGAAGAGAGAGAGACAGAGAGAGAGACAGAGAGAGAGAGAGAGAGGGGAAAAGAAGAGAGAAGGGAAAGAGAGGGAAAGAGGGGAAAGAGAAGAGAGAGAGAGAGAGAGAGAAGAGAAAGAGAGAGAAGAGAAGAGAAGAGGAGAGAGAGAAGAGAGGAGAAGAGAAAGAGAAAGAAGAGAAGAGAGAAGAAAGAGAAAAAAGAGAGAGGGGAGAGAGATAGGAAAAATAGAAGAGCGAGGGAGAGGGGAAAGAGAAGAGAGAGGAAAGGAAGAGAGAGAAAGGAAGAGAGAGGGGAAAGAGGAGAGAGAGAGGAGGAAGAGAGAGAGAGAGAGAGAGAGCAAAGAGAAGAAAGAGGAGAGAGAGAGAGAGAGAGACACACACAGAGAGGAAAGAGAAGAAGAGAGAGAGGAGAGAGGAGAGGGAGAGAGAGAGGCCGTGTACACACGGCAGAGAACCTCGACGGGCAGAACACATCGTTCCGCCCATCGAGGTTCTCTGCCGGCCGTCGAAATCGGCGACCCGCCCCTCGGGTGGGGCAACCAGCCATTCATCCAGGCGGGCCGTCGAGCAAAAAGAGAGCGTGCTCTCTTTTCGCTCGACGGGATTCCCGACGGGCGGGGCGAGCCAGAAGCGTACACACGGCCGAGGTCCTCGCTGGAATGCAGGTTTCTAGCGAGAACCTCGGTCGTGTGTACGCCGCCAGAGAGAGAGAGAGAGAGAGAGAGAGGAAAAAGAAAGAGAAGAGAGAAAGATAGAGAGAGCGAGAGGGGAAAGAGAAGAGGGAGACGAAAAAGAAGAGGGAGAGGAAAGAGAAGAGGGAGAGAGAGAGGGGGGGAGAAGAGAAGAGAGAGAGAGAGGGGGGGGAGAGAAGAGAGAAAGAGAGA
>CM056053.1:479941537-479951537 GCA_029574335.1 Rana kukunoris
CTTGTAATAGAAATAAGTGACAGGTCCTCTTTATGGAGAGATCATGTAATAGAAATAAGGGGTGACAGGTCCTCTTTATGGAGATCTCATTGTAATAGATAATAATAAGGTGGTGACAGGGTCTCTCTCTATAGGGGGGAGACTTTGTGTTGTAAGAAATAAGGGGTGACAGGTCCTCTTTATGGGGAGATCCTGTAATAGAAATAAGGGGTGACAGGTCCTCTTTATGGAGATCTCATGTAATAGAAATAAGGGGTGACAGGTCCTCTTAATGGGGAGATCTTGTAATAGAAATAAGGGGTGACAGGTACTCTTTATGGGGAGATCATGTAATAGAAATAAGGGGTGACAGGTCCTCTTTATGGGGGGATCATGTAATAGAAATAAGGGGTGACAGGTCCTCTTTATGGGGGAGATCATGTAATAGAAATAAGGGGTGACAGGATCCTCTTTATGGGAGAGACTCTGTAATAGAAATAAGGGTGACAGGTCCTCTTTATGGAGAGATCATGTAATAGAAATAAGGGGTGACAGGTCCTCTTTATGGAGATCTCATGTAATAGAATAAGATAGGGGACAGGTCCTCTTTATGGGGAGATCTTGTAATAGAAATAAGGGGGTGACAGGTCCTCTTTATGGGGAGATCCTGTAATAGAAATAAGGGGTGAGGGGTGTGTGCAGGTCCTCTTTATGGAGATATCATGTAATTAGAAATAAGGGGTGACAGGTCCTCTTAATGGGGAGATCTTGTAATAGAAATAATTGGGGTGACAGGTACTCTTTATGGGGAGATCATGTAATAGAAATAAGGTGGTGACAGGTCCTCTTTATGGTGGGGGGATCATGTAATAGAAATAAGGGGTGACAGGTCCCTCTTTATGGGGAGATCATGTAATAGAAATAAGGGGTGACAGGTCCTCTTTATGGGAGATCATGTATATATGTAATAGAAATAAGGGGTGACAGGTCCTCTTTATGGGGAGATCCTGTAATAGAAATAAGGGGTGACAGGTCTCTTTATGGGGAGATCTCATGAAATAGAAATAAGGGGTGACAGGTCCTCTTTATGGGGAGATCATGTAATAGAAATAAAGTAGGAGTGACAGGTCCTCTTTATGGGAAGATCATGTAATAGAAATAAATAAGGGGTGGGTGACAGGTCCTCTTTAGGGGGAGATCATGTAATAGAAATAAGGGGTGACAGGTCCTCTTTAATGGGGGGGGATCAATGTAATAGAAATAAGGGGTGACAGGTCCTCTTTATGGGGAGATTAATGTAATAGAAATAAAGGTGGGTGACAGGTACTCTTTATGGGGAGATCATGTAATAGAAATAAGGGGTGACAGGTCCTCTTTATGGGGAGATCATGTAATAGAAATAAGGGGGGTGACAGGTACTCTTTTATGGGGGGATCATGTAATAGAAATAAGGGGGGTGACAGGTCCTCTTTATGGGGAGCATGATCATGTGTAATAGAAATAAGGTGTGACAGGTACTCTTTATGGGGAGATCATGTATAGAAAATAAGGGTGACAGGTACTCTTTATGGGGAGATCAAGGTAATAGAAATAAGGGGTGACAGGTCCTCTTTATGGGGAGATCATGTAATAGAAATAAGGGGTGACAGGTCCTCTTTATGGGGAGATCTTGTAATAGAAATAAGGGGTGACAGGTCCTCTTTATGGGGAGATCATGTAATAGAAATAAGGGGTGACAGGTCCTCTTTATGGGGGGATCATGTAACCCCATTTCGTAAAGGGCCCGGAGTTCCCCATGGGCCCCAGATGGCAACATCCCTTTTTTTATATATTTTTTATATACACATATATATATATATATATATGTTTTTTTATATATTTTTTTTTTATTAAAGGGCCCAGAGGTACCCAGGCCCCGGATAGCTACCCCCCCCCCCTTTTTTTATATATATATTTTATCTCTTTTTTTTGTAAGAGGCCCAGAGGTCCCCAGGGCAACCCCCCCTTTAATTTGTTTTACGTCAGCACCCCGCTCCCCCCCCTGACCTCAATTCGCAGCAGCAGCACTCCCTCTTCTCAAATCACGGGCACCCCCAGGTTCTCTGCTCCTAGGGGCCCATGCCTGAAGCTGTGTAAGGAGCCCCATAATTCCTGATAGCGGCCCTGGGTGGTATGTTTTGGTTTTAATTTGGTATGTTTGCCCTGGGGCTCTGGGTGACCTTGTTCCAGCACTGAGAAGAACGTAGACAGAGAAGAGAAGGATCAGCGGGACTCTTCTAGAATTTCCCACTGAGTGGATATCAGATACAATGTTTCATTTTGTGATAAGAATGACATTTTTGATACAATATCAGACTTTCTTCTCTACAAGGTGCCACTCCCCCCCCCCTTCTATCCCATGACAATGCGATGCCCACCTGCTCGAAAATAGCCCAGAGAACGTGTTCTCCTTATATAGATGTCCCTCTATTGTTCCGGGGAAGAGGGAGGAATGCCGCGGAAGGCATTTAAGGGGCCGAGACCACAAAGGTCACTCTGTCGAGATTACAGCTAGGCTGCCACTCTGTCCTTTGCCACCTCGTCTCTTCTCTACCTGTCCGCCTCTCACCATGCCTCCTAGGAAGCCGGAACCGAAGAAAGAGGAGCCCAAGCCTGCCCAGCCTGCCCAACCTGCCCAACCTGCCCAACCTGCCCAGCCTGAACCTCCTAAGGAACCAGCCTTCGACCCGACAACGGTCACGGTAAGTTCGCCAAAGACTTTTGCACTGCGCTGCTGAAGGACGTACCCAATCACGAAAAGGAAAGAGGCCACTGCCCAAGACTTGGGTTGCCTATCCTTCACTTTGGTCTTCCATTGTGAAGATGTCCGTTTACCCAAATGTAGATGAGATGGGATTGGTTGCGTTGGGGTTCCGGTATCGAACGTTACCCCCCGGCCTGGTTGGGGCTCAATGTAGCTTGTTGAGCCCCCCCACACACCTCAATGTATCTACCAACCCATGCGTACTCTTAGATTATTGGCCACAAATTGATAGGGCAGGTTAGGTAGGTACTCCAAATCTAAAGACAATTGTACAGATGGTAACGTGTGCATCCCCTTGCCAACTGCAAGCCCCCAATGTACTACAAATAGGTGGGCGCCGGTGATCTAGAGCCCAGGGAAAACATGCCAAATTGTGCCCCCCCCCCCCCAAAAAATGATTATGAGCAATATAGTGTCAGCAATGTATGAGTAGCCTCCAATTAATTAAAAAGATTAAGCACCAAGCTGCATGCTCACCCCTTAGCACCTAGCTCAAATCCTCTCTCACTTATATGCCCCCCCAGTACAACCCCCCCCCCCAAAAAAAAAACTTTCCCCTCCCCTCTCCTAGCACAAATCCTCTAAGCCCCCCCCCCCCTGTAAAGCACAGACCCCCCAACTCCTCCTAATCCCCCTCCTAGCACAAATAACCCCCAATCATCCCTAGTAGCACAAATAAGAAAAGTATTTCCCCTTGCCATATTACTTTTATTGAACAATTCCCCCCCCCCCGTCCTAGCACAGATCCTCTTCCCTTGTCCCCTCTCCCAACACAAACCCCCCAAAATCACCACTCCTAACACAAATTCTCTTCCCTATTGCCCCTTCCAACACACGTGGCCCTCCCCCTTATCTCTTAACAATCACCACTTGCTAATAGCCGTATAATTTTGCACAAATCCCCAGTTGACGAAAAGCCCTAATCTATGTTTGCCTCCCAACACACTTATGATCTTCCCTTAAAATCACAACTCTTGGGCGGGGAACTGACAAAGCCTTCCTCTTCCCCATCCCCCTTTTGCTCCCACCATCGACCGTGCTACATTTGAACCCCCCAAAATAGGCACCACTCCTCCACAGCACAAATCCTCTTCCCTCATCCCTTTTGCTCACAACACAAATCCCCCCAAATCACTACTCTTCTAGCCCCACAAATCCTCGCCCCCCCCCATCCCCACCCTTCCAACACAAATCCCCCCCAAATTACTACTCCCCCTTTGTAGTAGACGTGAAATCCTTTGAAGCGTCCCCCATCTACCCCGCTCCCAATAACACATTAACCCCCCAAAATCACCACTCCTAGTGCACAAATCATCTTGATGAAGGCCTGCTCATCCCGACCCTCCCAACACAAACCCCCCACTTTGATCACCACTCCTAGCACAAATTTTCCTCTTCCCTCATCCCCCAACTCCCAACATAACCCCCCCCCCCCCAATCACCACTCCTAGCACAAATCCTTATCCCCCTCCCAACACAAACCCCCCTAATCACCACTCTAGCACACATCCTACTCCACATCCCCCCTCCCAACACAAATCCCCCAAATCGGCACTTCTAACACAATCTTCTTCCTCATCCCCCTCCCACACAAATCCCCCAAATCGGCACTTCTAACACAAATCTTCTTCCCTCATCCCCCTCTCTCAACACAAATCCCCCCGAATCAACACTCCTAGCACAAATCCTCTTCCCCATCCCCTCTCCCAACACAAACCCCCCTCCTAGCACAAATCTTCTTCCTCCATCCCTCTTCCCAACACAAATCCCCCTCCTATCAAAGATCCATCCCCCTCCCCAACAAAAATCCCCCCCCAACCCCCTCCTAGCACAAATCTTCTTCCCCATCCCTCTCCCAACACAAATCCCCCTCCTAGCACAAATCTTCTTCCATCCCTCTTCCCAACACAAATCCCCCTCTTATTAAAGATCCACTTCCCCCCACCCCCTCCTAACCCAACCCACCCCCCCCCTCCTAGCACAAATGCTCTTCCCTCATCCCCCCTCCCAACACAAACCCCCCAAAATCACCACTCCTAGCACAAATCCTCTTCCCTAATCCCTCCTCCCAACACAATCCCCCCAAATCACCACTCCTAGCATAAATCTTCTTCCCTCATCCCCCCTCCCAACACAAACCCCTCAAATCACCACTCCTAGCACAAATCCTCTTCCCTCATCCCTCTTCCCAAAAAAAATCCCCCCCCCATTCAGTTGGTGCCTTTTTGAATTCGTCACCAATCCATATCACCACCACCCAGTATGCTACCATGATTCTAGCCCTTCTAGAACAATTCTTACCCCCTGCTGCCCCCCCCCCTCCCCCAATTTCTCTTCTCAACACATATCCCCTCCCAATCTTCTTGTGGTGCCCCCCTGCCCCCCAACACACACACACACACTCACATGCCCTGGTTGTAGGCAAAACGATGTACCCATACATTGCTGCCCAGTTCCACCCCCCCCCCTTCTTCCGGCTCCCACTATAAATGTACATAGTGGGAGTCTGTCATCAGGTCCTTGGCAGCGATTCACGGCTGGGACCTGCTGTGGAAAACAACCCAGAGCTCTGTACAGAGGCAGCGATCTGTCAGTTTCTCAACCCTGGGAGACCATTTAGTAAAAGCAGCACACATTACACATTGTTAGGCACACATTTAACCCCTTGACTGCCACTAGATGTTAACCCCTTCCCAGCCAGTGTCATTATTACAGTGATAGTGTATAGTAATATCACTGCTCACTGTATTAGTGTCACTGGCGGGGCTTTTTTTCTCAGAGAATAGGTGCAGGAACTCCCTCCTTCCGAGTCACCTGTTGTGTCCACCCCCTACCCACCTCCGAGCACCATTCTTTGGTTCTACCCCCTACCCACCTCCGAGCACCATTCTTTGGTTCCACCCCCTACCCACCTCCAAGCACCATTCCTTGGTTCCACCCCCTGCCCACCTCTGAGCACCATTCCATGTTTCCACTCTATACCCACCTCTGAGCACCATTCCTTGGTTCCTTGGTTCCATCCCCTGCCCACCTCTGAGCACCATTCCTGGGTTCCACCCATTACCCACCTCTGAGCACCATTCCTTGGTTCCACCCCCTACCCACCTCCGAGCGCCATTGTTTGGTTCCACTCCATACCGACCTCTGAGCACCATTCCTTGATTCCACCCCCTGCCCACCTCCGGGTACCATTCCTTGGTTCCACCCCCTACCCACCTTCGAGCGCCATTCCTTGGTTCCACCCCATACCCACCTCTGAGCACCATTCCTTGGTTCCACTCCATACCCACCTCTGAGCACCATTCCTTGGTTCCTTGGTTCCATCCCCTGCCCACCTCTGAGCACCATTCCTTGGTTCCACTCGATACTCACCTCTGAGCACCATTCCTTGGTTCCATCCCATGCCCACCTCTGAGCACCATTCCTTGGTTACACTCTATACCCACCTCCGAGCATCATTCCTTGGTTCCACCCATTACTAACCTCTGAGCACCATTCCTTGGTTCCACTCCATACACACCTCTAAGCACCATTCCTTGGTTACATCCCCTGCCCACCTCTGAGCACCATTCCTTGGTTCGACTCCATACCCATCTCTGAGCACCATTCCTTGGTTCCAACCCCTGCCCACCTCTGAGCACCATAGCTTGGTTCCATCCCCTGCCCACCTCTGAGCCCCATTCCTTGGTTCCATTCCATACCCACCTCCGAGCACCATTTCTCAGTTCGACTCCATACCCACCTCTGAGCACCATTCATTGGTTCCATCCCCTGCCCACCTCTGAGCACAATTCCTTGGTTCCACTCCATAACCACCTCTGAGCACCATTCCTTGGTTCTACTCCATACCCACCTCTGAGCACCATTATTTGTTACTTGGTTCCATCCCCTGCCCACCTCCGAGTACCGTTCCTTGGTTCCACTCCATACCCACTTCTGAGAGCCATTCCTTGGTTCCACCCCCTACCCACCTCCGAGCACCATTTCTTGATTCCATCCCCTACCCACCTCTGAGCACCATTCCTTGATTTCTTAGTTCCATCCCCTGCCCACCTCTAAGCACCATTCCTTGGTTCCATCCCCTGCCCACCTCTGAGCACCATTCCTTGGTTCCACTCCATACCCACCTCTGAGCACCATTCCTTGATTCCTTGGTTCCATCCTCTTCCCACCTCTGAGCACCATTCCTTGGTTTCACCCCTACCCACCTCTCAGTAATGGATACAGAACCAATTATCAATTCATGGTGCTTATGAACAGCTAGCAATAACATACCCCTGCCTCAACAGTTTATGTCTCCCAGCAATGATTGTCTCAACAATAGATCCCCCACCAGCGAAAACTGACCTCCCCAGCAACAATAGACCCTCCCCCTGTAAAAATAGATCCCCTCCAGCAACAATAGATACCCCCTCAGCCAGCATGAATAGACCCTCCAGTACATAGTTAGTCAGGTTGAAAAAAAAAAAAAAAGTCCATCCAGTACACCCCAGCACCCCTTGCCATTACATACATTCAATGCTGGAGGTGCCCGGAACTGCGTTCCCCCGCGTTCCTGCTGAAAAAAAGCCCTGGTCACTGGTGATATCAGTTCCCCCACCACCACCAGCATCAGCATAGATCTATATATATATATTTTTTTATATATATATATTTTTTGTTTATATTGCAAAAAAAATACATATATTTCTTAATAAATTTGATTTTATAAAAAAATAAATATTGGATATGTTATATAGCAGAACGTTAATTATATATACATATATATATATATATATATATATATATATATATATATATATATATATATATATATACACACGGCTATGAACCGGCTATGGACTGGAACCACAATGGTGGGTGGCGATACCCAAAACCTTTGGGTGGACAGGAACAAAAATTAAAAATATGCAAAGGAGATCTCACTGTTGGACTGGAACCACAATGGTGGGTGGGGACACCAAAAACTCCCAGGTGGGCAGGAACAAACCCCAAAATTATGACACAGGGAACTAACTGTTGGACTGGAACCACAATGGTGGCTTAGGACACCCATAACTCCCAGGTGAACAGGAACAAACCCCAAAATTATGGCAAGGAGAACTCACTGTTGGAACACCTGAGTCATATATGAAGCCATGGGGCTCATTCAGCTGGAACCATTAATTTTACAGGTCAAATACATGTTTTTTTTTTTGTAAGAATTCATTTTAGGATGCAAAAAATTCATTGTAGCCAGAAAATTTGCACCTAAAAATACCATGGCAATTATAATTCCCTAAAATGTAATGGACAGTTATGGCCACTTAGATGTTCTACTGGAAGACAAACCATCCTACTGGTCACAGGAGACGTTTCCTTTGTGGAATTGGTTGATAATAAATGACAAACATTGTAGCAAAGAACGTAACTATAGAACAGACAAAAGCAGAATAAAGGAAGTGGTTTCCTTTCATCGCATCTTTCCGCAGCGAAATGACGACTCTCTCCGTCCCGATGTGTCTGTAAAGATGGGAAATTGACAGCTGAATGATAGCAATAATTGGCGGTAGAAAGCCAGGCGCCTGGAGCTATAACCTGCCTATTAGGAGGTGACTTTGTTTCCTGCCCTCTATACGCCCGGCCAGTGTTGTAATATTTATTGCGCTTCCAGGCAACGAAGGTCTCTGGGATCATAAGGGGAGCCAAGATTAAAGTCTTCCTCCAGAAGAAGACGTCTGGATGGAAGCGTCGGTGATGGAACCCTGCGTAGCTCTCTGGAGGTGCAATCACGAAGAAGGGTCTGCGGGGCTTTTCCCATCTACAAAGTGATGAAACTTTCTTCAATCGCCAACTTTATTCAGAGCGACAGTTACGGTGAACATGATGTGAAACAAACTAAACCAGGACACATCTAGAGTTATGCTGCGTACGCACAATTGGATTTTCCGTCGTAAAAAACCTTGGATGGTGTAACGGTCAGGGGTTAAGGCCGTTTACGATATTCCATTCCACCAACCCACGACAGCTTATCGACACTTTACAATCCAGCAGACAAACACGACCCATAGGATTCCCCAGAAACGAGACACACAGCTCTGTTCTCTGGTTCAAAACAAACAGATATTTTAATGGTAAACTCAGGCTCTCTATATACATTCAGCAACCAAATATGAACAATGACCCAACTCCACCCACAACATTATACAATGCTTCCTAACGGGCCTCCAATACACATCTTTAGTCAGACTTTCTGGCACCGCATCTGACACAATCCACATGAGGTAATTAGCTACAGCTGACAAGTCAGACATCATGACTCCGGCTCTTCTCACCTGCTATACAATACACATTTATCATCAATAGAAATTCACACAATACAGTGTTAATTAGAATCACACAATGAAAAGATCTTTAGAACTAAGGTTAGTTTACATGACAGTAGCAGACTTAATTACCACTTTAACAGTCTGTGTTCCCACATGAATGAATCCCTCTTTTGACCGGTTGGCTTTAGAATCAACAACCTGTAATATTTCAAGATATCCTGCAATACATTGTGAATTATCATTACTGTTCCATCTCATGTAATCCAAGATATCATTTCTCAGTCATCCTATGCTCCTAGTGGACATAGGATGACTTTAGACACAAGAGTCATCGGTGAAGCTGAAACAGGAGTACCCCACACCCTTCAAGAGCCTCTGGGTCCCACGGGCCATTCCGTTACAGATGTTTTTTCTGAGGGAATTCCGCTCAAGCTTGGCTTTCATACACACGATCACACAAAAGTTCTCTGAACTTTCGACCGCCAAGAACGCCCGTGACGTACAACACTACAGCGAGGCGAGAAAATTAGGTTTAATGCTTCCAAGTATGCGTCAAATTGTTTCTGAGCATGCAACGAAATTTTGCGCGTCAGAATTGCTACAAGACGATCGGAATTTCTGAATTGGAATTTTTTCCCGTCGGAAAATTTGAGAACCAGCTCTCAAATATTTGTTGGCGGAAATTCTGACAGGAAAAGTCAGATGGATCCTACACACGACCAAATGCTCACATCAGAAATATCTTGTCGGAAATTCCAACCGTGTGTATGGGGCATTATAGTTTCAACTGGATTGGGCCCAACCCTTTAACTTAGAAAAACAGCTAAATCCCAACTCCAGCCAAAACTTTTTTTTAGTTTTTGCCCAATGCCCTTGTTAGGAATTTGAATTCAATTGCCGCCAAGTCACG
>CM056053.1:479956537-480049037 GCA_029574335.1 Rana kukunoris
CTTCTCTTCTCTTCTCTTCTCTTCTCTTCTCTTCTCTTATCTTATCTTCTCTATCCTCTCCTTCCCTTCTATTCTATACCCTCTCCTTCCCTGCTCTTCTCTATCATTTCCTCTCCTTCTTTTACCTCCTCTTCTCCTTTTCCTTTCTCTTCTCTTTTCTTCTCTTCTCTTCCACTCTTCTTCCTTTCTCTTCTTCTTTTCTCTTCTCCTCCTTCTTCTCCCTCACTTCCCTTCTCCTTTTCCTTCATTACCTTCTCTTCTCCTCTTCCTTCCTCTTCTTCTCTTCTCCTCTTCCATCCTCTCCTTCCCATCTCTTCTCCTCTTCATTTCTCCTCTTCTCTTCTCTTCTCTTCCCTTCTCTTCTCTTTCCTCTCACCTCCTTCGATTCTCTTCTCTATCCTCTCCTTTCCTTCTCTTCTTCCGTTCTCTCCTTCTCTTGTCTTCCCTTCTCCACTTCTTTCCTCTCCTTCTCTTCTCCCTTTCATTCCTCTCTTTCTCTTTTCTTCTCTTCCTTTCCCTTCTCTTCTACTCTTCCTTTTTCTTCTTTTCTCTTGTCTTCTCTTCCACTCTTCTTCCTTTCTCTCTTTCTCTTCTCCTCTTCCTTCCTATCACTCTCTTCTACTCTTCCTTCCTCTCCCTCTCTTCTTCTCCTCCTCCTTGTTCTCCCTCACTTCCCTTCTCCTCTTCCTTCCTTACCTTCTCTTCACTTCTTCACTTCCTTCCTCTTCTTCTCTTCTCTTCTAATCTTCTTTCCTCTCCTTCCCTTCTCCTCTTCCTTTTTCTCCTCTTCTTTTTCCTTCTCGTCTCTTTCCTCTCACCTCCTTCCCTTCTCTTCTCTGTCCTCTCCTTTCCTTCTCTTCTCTATCCTCTTCTTCTTCCTTTCTCTCCTTCTCGTGTCTTCCCTTATCCACTTCTTTCCTCTCCTTCTCTTCTCCCTTTCATTCCTCTCTTTTTCTTCCTTTTATCATTTCCTCTCCTTCCTTCCTTTCCCTTCTTGTCTCCTCTTCCTTTCTCTTCTCTTCCACTCTTCTTCCTTTCTCTCTTTCTTTTCCTTCCCATCCCTCTCTTCTACTCTTCCTTCCTCTCCCTCTCTTCTCCTCCTCCTCCTTCTTCTCCATCTCTTCTCCTCCTCCTTCTTCTCCCTTACTTCCACTTCTTTCCTCTCCTTCTCTTCTACTCTTCTATCCTCTCCATTCCTCTTCCATTCTCCTCTCCTCTTTCTTACACTCTCTCAGCCCCCCTCTCCTTTCCTCTCCCATCTGTTTTCATTAGAAGCATGGGCTGAATAATGGAGTTCACACACTGATACTTTGTTGGGGAAACATTTGTTTTTAGTTTGACAATTGAGACAACTTCTCTCTATAAACTACAACATAAAAGTTGCAGCACTCAGCCTGATAAAGAATACAATGAGACCAGTGTTGTACTTTGTGTGTCTTATATAATCCCCTCCCCCCAACCCCCCTCCCCCCGCCTCCCCATATCATTATTACACTCTCCTCTCCTCTGAGCCCATTATCACTTCTCTCTTATTTCATCATCATCTTCCGTCCAATGAGGAAAGCTCGCTGCGCCCCCCAGCAGAGGACAATAATAAAGTGTAGAATTCATTGATTCAAGCATGGGATTATCATTCAGATAAAGTTCATATTCTGGAACAGAAGTTTGGGTTTTTCGGAGTAAATCGCTCACGTTGAGTGTTTGTACGGGAAAAGGACATCATGCATTAAAAAGACCACCACCAGGGCCCCCCCCTGCATTATAAAGACCACCACCAGGGCCCCCCCCTGCATTATAAAGACCACCACCAGGGTCCCCCCCCCGCATTATAAAGACCACCACCAGGGTCCCCCCCGCATTATAAAGACCACCACCAGGGCCCCCCGCATTATAAAGACCACCACCAGGGTCCCCCCCCCCCCGCATTATAAAGACCACCACCAGGGTCCCCCCCGCATTATAAAGACCACCACCAGGGCCCCCCCGCATTATAAAGACCACCACCAGGGCCTCCCCCCCCCTCCCTCCCCGGGGTGAAAACCTTTCATGCAATACAGCCAAAAACAAATAACTTTAAACATACAACAATTTTTTTTAGACTACAGTGTGTACTAAAGATTTTTGGGAAGAAGTTCTCCCAACTAAATTTTTTAGTAACGTTGAGGATTTTCCCTTTATGTATGTAACACTACCCCCCCCCCCCCCACAGGGGCTTCAGAGGTCTGGGTTCCCCACTCCTGCACAGCCAGGCGACGAGCATTCTCCACACTTTCTCCAGACACAGGGAACAGGCGTTGAGCTTGTTTTTTGTCATTTATTAGGGGTAATAGCTTGGATGGGGAATAGGAATTATGGGATGCCCAACTTGATAGCAACCATACCAGGGACAACTTCCTCCCCATGTACAACTCCAGAATAAGGATGGGCCGAACACCCCCCTCCTCCGTTCGGTTCACAGCAGAACTCCCAAACAGGGGAAAAGTTGTAACCCTGAACAGCGAACCCCGTTGATGTCTTTGGGAGCTGAACAGGAAAAAATCAAAAGTGTCCATTTTGAAAGCTTATATGCAAGTAATTGGCCATAAAAGGAGTGTGGGGGTCCGGGTTCTGCCCTGGGGGACATGTATTAATGCAAATGTAATGGGGTCCCCTTAATTTGCCTGTTAAGTGGCACATCTGTAGCACATATAGAACATGCTGCAGCAAAAATGAAATCCCCTTTGAAATGACCAACGGTTACAATTGCCGGCACAGGGTTATTGAAAAAATAAAGAAAAAAAACCTGCGTGGTGTTCCTCCCAGTCCATACCAAGCCCTTTAAAAAAAAAATGGCGTGGGGTTCCCCCTAAAGTCCATGCCAGACTCTTATCCGGGCAAGCAGCTCGGCAGGTCAGGAAAGGGGAATACGAGTGAGCCCCTCCTGAACCATAGCAGACCTCATGGGTTCTTTGGGACAGGGGGCTCTGCCCCCCCCCCACCTCAAAGCACCTTTTTCCCAATGTTGATGGGAACAAGGGCCTCATCTCCTCAACGATGGCTGGTGGTTGTGGGGGTCTGTGGCCGGGGGACTAATTGGAATCTGGAAGCCCACTTTAACAAGGGTGCCCCCAGATCCCACCCTATCGGGATATTTTTTACCCCTACCCATTCACTAAAAAAAGTGTCAAAAAGCAATAAACACAAAAGACAGTTTGTGACAAATCCTTTAATAAAACAAAAAATAGTGTCCCTCGTTGTACATCCATCATCAATCGCGCCGCCCACCGACCCAAAATATAAGAATCATAGGCGTGCGCACAGGGTGTGCCAGGTGTGCCCAGGCACACCCTAATCACCCTGTGCTGAACTAATCCCCCCTGCTGCTTGGCTGCAGAGAAAGGGACTCGGAAATCTCTGTCCTCAGCCCCTTTCTCTGTCTCAAAAGTGAGATATCAGGGGTCTGTTTAGGCCTCTGATATTTTAACAAAAGCCCCCCAACAGTGCTCCGAAAAAATTGTAAAAGATAATAATAAAAAAGTGATTGTAAAAAAATATTGTAACAATAATAATAAAAGAAAATTGTAAAGTAATAATAAAAAAATAAAAAAAATAAACTACTGACAACAGTCCCTGCCTACTGACACCCTTCACTGTTCTACTGACACCGTCCATTACCCTACTGCCATATATACATACACACATTTGTGTTTGAGTATTGGGGTGCACACCCTAATGTAATAGGCTGCGCACACCTATGATAAGAATTAAAAAAACGCTCCCGCCACCTGGGAGGCCTCCCGTTGAATGCCTGCTCTGCCATTTGACATTTCCTATATAGGTAAGGGGCGGGGCTACCTGGCTACGTCACCCAGTGGCACCACCCCCCTTCTAACGCCACTGACTGGTGCATGCTGGGCATGTGACGTCACATGGGGCTGGGCCATGGGACCATCACTGGGACTAATGAGAGGACAGGTTAAGGACCTTGCCCCAGGTTAAGGACCTTGCCCCTTTTTGCGATTCGGCACTGCGTCGTATTTAACTGACAATTGCGCGGTCATGCGATGTGGCTCCCAAACAAAATCTGCGTCCTTTTTTCCCCAGAAATAGAGATTTCTTTTGGTGGTATTTGATCATCTCTGCAGTTTTTATTTTTTGCGCTATAAACAAAAATAGAGCGACAATTTTGAAAAAAACAACAACATTTTTTACTTTTCGCTGTAATAAATATCCCCCAAAAAAGATATAAAAAAAAGATTTTTTTTCCTCCATTTAGGCTGATACGTATTCTTCTACATATTTTTCGTAAAAAAAAAAAATCGCAATAAGCGTTTATTGATTGGTTTGCGCAAAAGTTAGAGCGTTTACAAAATAGGGGATAGTTTTATGGCATTTTTATGAATTTTTTTTTTTTTTTACTAGTAATGGCGGCGATCAGCGTTTTTTTTCGCGACTGCGACATTGTGGCAGACACATCGGACACGTTTGACACCATTTTGGGACCATTGTCATTTTTACAGCGAACAGTGCTATAGAAATGTACTGATTACCGTACAAATTACACTGGCCGGGAAGGGGGTTAACCAGGAGGGGGCTCTGTAGGGGTTAAGCCATGATTAAACACGAGCATTAGTGTGAAACGCGTCGGCTGTCCCCTCCTGGCTGCATGCTACTGTATACTATCTGTATTTTTTACAATAAAGACAACTTCTCAAGTTATTTCGGAGTGCGGCTGTCCAAATCCTTTGGAATCTTCGTATCCGCTGTAGGGGTTAAGTGTGCCCTAAGGGAGTGGTTCTTACTGTGGGGGAGGCGTGGCCGTGCGCGTGGCGTCACTGATCGTCTTTCCCTAACACAGGGAACAGACGTTCAGTGACAGCCACACTGTGAAGCACGGGGAGAGGTTTGTTTACACTCACCTCTCCCCGTTCTTCAGCTCTGTGACGTGGTCGCGGGACACCGGCGGCGTTCGGGTCCGCTGTTCCAGCAGGGGTTGGTCACTGAGAAAAGGAGCGGCGGCGGCGCGACCCACGGCTGCGCGACCCACGGCTGGGCTCCTAAAGGAGACGTACCTGTACGCCCTTGTGCCCAGCCGTGCCATTTTGTCGACGTATATAGGCGCGGCGGTCCTCAAGTGGTTAATTTCCATTGCCGAACTTCTAGCAGGAAAATAACTTTAAAGCGCGCCGCCGTGTGTCGATGAATGTTAGATTCGCAGTCTAAAGTATGGCCCTTTCGTCTAGCGGCAGGTAACAAAGTCTCACGCATTTCAATCCATCACCCCTTTGTTATTCTCTGGAGCGGAAAATCCTCATTGTGTCTGGAAGTCGGAAGTCAGGCAAAGATATAAAAAAGAGCAAAAAAAATGGAACACAAATCATCATTTCTACCCGAGATTAATGGAACTTGGTTATACATTTCATAATTCATTATTACCTTTCTGCCCAAGTCAGATATATTTTCACAGCAGAACAAAATTCTCTTATTGTGTAACTTTTTTATTTTATTTTGCCGGGAATATTGTTTAATTCTATTCATTTATATTCAGTGTGTCACTTTGAGATCGCATGGAGATACGCTTCACATGATTTAAAGCCAAAAATGTAATACATTCCGAGTTAGAAATCCTTAGATGTGGTGACTGCGTTAGTTTATTTTTTTATTAATATTTTCCTTTATTCATTCAGCCAGAGGGCCCCTGGGCCTTCTGGGCCCCTGGTGCAAGAAACCATAAAGGGCAGGGCCGCCATCAAGGGGGTACAGGCAGTACACCTGTAAGGAGCTGGAGGTCCCCAGGGGCCCGGCTGGCAACCCCCCTTTTTTTATTTTATTTATTTATTTGTTTTTATTAAATGGCCCACGGGTCCCCAGTGCCCCGGATGGCAACCCCCCTTTTTTATTTTCCTTTATTTAAACCTATTGATTCAGCCAGAGGTGTAACTAGAGCCTTCAGGGCCCCTGGTGCAAGAAACCATAAAGGGCAGGACCGCCATCAAGGGGGTACAGGCAGTACACCTGTAAAGGACCGGAGGTCCCAGGGGCCCGGCTGGCAACCCCCCTTTTTTTATTTATAAAAAAAAATATTATATATTTTTTTTATTTTTATTAAAGGGCTACAGGGGGCCGGAGGTCCCCAGATGGCAACCCCCCTTTTTTTTATATAAAAAACATTTTTTATATATATTTTCTTATTTCTTTTTTTTTTTATTATTTCTTTTTTGTCTTTACTAAAGGGCCCAGAGGTCCCCAGGGCCCCGGATGGCAACCCCCCCTTTTTTTTATATATATTTTTTTAATCCCTTTTTTTTTCTTTTTATTAAAGGGCCCAGAGGTCCTCAGGGGGCAGGAGGTCCTCAGATGGCAACCCCCCCCCCCCTTTTTTTATATAAAAATTTTTTTTTATATATTTTTTTCTTATTTCTTTTTTGTTTTTATTAAAGGGCCCAGAGGTCCCCAGGGGCCCGGCTGGCAACCCCCCTTTTTTTATTTTATTTATTTATTTGTTTTTATTAAATGGCCCACGGGTCCCCAGTGCCCCGGATGGCAACCCCCCTTTTTTATTTTCCTTTATTTAAACCTATTGATTCAGCCAGAGGTGTAACTAGAGCCTTCAGGGCCCCTGGTGCAAGAAACCATAAAGGGCAGGACCGCCATCAAGGGGGTACAGGCAGTACACCTGTAAAGGACCGGAGGTCCCAGGGGCCCGGCTGGCAACCCCCCTTTTTTTTATTTATAAAAAAAAATATTATATATTTTTTTTATTTTTATTAAAGGGCTACAGGGGGCCGGAGGTCCCCAGATGGCAACCCCCTTTTTTTTTATATAAAAAACATTTTTTATATATATTTTCTTATTTCTTTTTTTTTTTTATTATTTCTTTTTTGTCTTTACTAAAGGGCCCAGGGGTCCCCAGGGCCCCGGATGGCAACCCCCCCTTTTTTTTATATATTTTTTTTTAATCCCTTTTTTTTTCTTTTTATTAAAGGGCCCAGAGGTCCTCAGGGGGCAGGAGGTCCTCAGATGGCAACCCCCCCCCCCCTTTTTTTATATAAAAAACATTTTTTATATATTTTTTTCTTATTTCTTTTTTGTTTTTATTAAAGGGCCCAGAGGTCCCCAGGGCCCCGGATGGCAACCACCTTTTTTTTATATATATATTTTTAATTCCTTTTTTTATTTAAGGGCTCAGAGGTCCCCAGGGGGCCGGAGGTCACCAGATGGCAACCCTCACTTTTTTAGTATTTAAAAAAAAATTGCTATATATTTTTTCTTATTTCTTTTTTTTTTGTAAGGGGTCCAGAGGTCCCCAGGGCAACCCCTGCTTCTCTATTTGTGGCACCCCCCCTTTCTCAATTCATGCCCCCCTGCTTCTTAATTTGTGGCACCCCCCCTTTCTCAATTCACGCCCCATGCTTCTCAATTAGCGGTGGCACCCCCGCTTCCCAATTTGCGTCAGCCCCCCAGCTTCTCAATTTGAGGCTGCAGCACCCCCCTCTGGTTCTCTGCTCCAGGGGGCCCATATCTGAAGCTGTGTAAGGGGCCCCATAATTCCTATGGCCCTTCCCACTGAGCCCGGGGGCCCTTTACTCCTACCATAGGACCCTTTATTACGGTCCAGCAGCGAGCCACCTTCCTGCCTTCCCACCATGGTGGCAGAACTCTAGAACTCTAGAGCCCAGTCACAAAGTGCAACCTTTGCGACCCTGGTAGTTCTGCCACTGGTGTCAGTAGTTTTTTACAATTGTATTTATGTTTATTTTTTGCAAATTATTTTTTATTATTTTTTTACATATTTTTTATTATTCCCATTGGGGGGGGGGCCTTGGTGAGATATCAGGATTCTAAGCAGACCCCTGATGTCTCACCTTTGAGACAGGGAAAGGGACTGAGGACAGAATAATCTGCGTAGAATGAGCAGACAGGGATATCTCTGTACAGAGGCTTCTCGTTCATTCATGGCAACTGGCAAGAGAGCATACCTCCCGCTGTCCCCGGATTTCGGGTCGGGTACCACACGTTCCATTACTAGGTTTAACAAATTAATTCTGTGTGGTGCGCGTGGAGCAGTCTCCTGTCTGCCCCGCCCCCTCTGTGTGTGTCGGCTCTTCTCCCATAAGCGGTGTGATGAGAGGCTTCTTGGTTGGCCAGAGCTGATGCCAATCATCCTGTGCACTCCCAGAAATGTTCTCCGAGTGCCACCCTCCTAGTAACCAAAGATGCCACGTATGTCCCACCTCCTGTAATGTGCTTCTGCTCCCAGCGCGCCTGAGCTACAGGGATCCAGGGCCACTGATAGGTGGGGACCACCAGCCCTCCTGTAGGGGGCCCCAGCAGTCAGAGGGGTCTAGACAGCAGGAGGGTTGGTGGAGAACAATGCCCTCCGTGTCTCTCACCCAGGTTTCTCCCCCTCTCCCTCCCGCCAGCTTTTAGCTGCTGGGTGAGAGACATGGAGGGATAATCAACCATGGCCAACCGCCACTGAGCTCCTTCCTCTGCCCTGAGAGGGGGTTGTGCTAGGAGAAGGATTGAAGAAAGAAGATTTGTGCTTGGAGGGGAGATGCTGCTGATTGTGTACCAGGAGCCGATGAGGGAATTCGGGGCTAATAGGAGGGATTGGGGGAATTGTGCAGGCAGGTGAGATTTGTACTAGGAGGGGGAATCGGGGGGGCATTTGTGTCCATTAATAATTAGAAATTATTTTCAAGTAGTTTTTTGTGCAAATATATTGTATAGAATACTGGTATGTGTGTGGGGGGGCCCAGTTAGGTAGGCTTTACGGGGCCCCATGATTCCTAACAGCGGCCCTGCAGGGATCTATTGGACAGGTATTGATCTATGGGGACACCTGACGTGGAAGGCTCTGATGGGGACACCTGCTGTGGGGGGCTCTGATAGGGGACACCTGCTGTGGGAGGGCTCTAATGGGAGACACCTGCTGGGGGGGCTCTGATGGGGGACACCTGCTGTGGAGGGGCTCTGATGGGGGACACCTGCTGGGGGGGCTCTGATGGGGGACACCTGCTGGGGGGGCTTTGATAAGGGACACCTGCTGGGGGGCTCTGATGGGGGACACCTGCTGTGGGGGGGCTCTGATGGGGGACACCTGCTGGGGGTCTCTGATGGGGGACACCTGCTGGGGGGGCTTTGATAGGGGACACCTGCTGGGGGGGCTCTGAAGGGGGACACCTGCTGGGGGACTCTGATGGGGGACACCTGCTGGGGGACTCTGATGGGCGACACATTTGTAAAGGGGAGAAGTTAGTAAAGATGACCACGCCCATGTAGTGGCGCCAGTAATATTTCTGCACCCAGGAGTTTGGGACCCTAGGATCGGCCCTGTACACCGGATGTCGGATTCACATTGGGGTAGATTTACTAAAACTGGTGCAGCTTTGCATGGCAGCTAATCAGCTTCAAACTTCAACTTAAAGAGGGGGTTCACCCTTAAAACCGCTTTCTCCCATCCCATCCAGCATACTGGCGTCAGCGCCAGGATGCTGTCTTTTTTTTTTTTATAGGTGTACTTACCTCTTAATAGGTAATTTAATTTTCGTCCTACCGCGGGGTATGGCGCCGCTATATAGCGTCACGACTAGCACTCGGCTGTTCTCGGAGCCGTATGCGCCTGAGCACAGACCTAGGAGCTGACTGCGCAGGCGCCGTATATAGCCGAGTCCTATTTCGGCTTTTTTCGGAGGGCGTGACGCGGCTATATACGACGCCTGCGCAGTCAGCTCCTAGGTCTGTGCTCAGGCGCCGTATACCTCCTGAGAACAGCCGAGTGCTAGTCGGCTGTTTTCAGAAGGCGTGACGCTATATTGCGGCGCCATACCCCGCGGTAGGACGAAAATTAAATTATCTATTAAGAGGTAAGTACACCTATAAAAAAAAAAAAAAGACAGCATACTGGCGCTGACGCCAGTATGCTGGATGGGATGGGAGAAAGTGGTTTTAAGGGTGAACCCCCTCTTTAATCTTTGACAAACAAAAACGTGGAAGCCCGATTTTCCACTCTCCAGTTTTAGTAAATCAACCCGCAATGTACAGGGCCGTCTTAATGGCATCATGGGCCCCTGGGCAAAGTAATGCTCTGGGGGCCCCTACAATGGAGTGCAGGTGAACAGCAAGGTAGGTAGGAGGTAGGGGATATCTAGGGTGTAGAGGGTTAATAGTGCTGGGATGTAAAGGGGCAGCCCAGGCTCAAGGACCAGCTGCTTTAGGGAAAGGGCAGGGGCCCCCCATGCAGCTGGGGCCCCAGGTGTGCCCTCTTATTAATACAGCCCTGCCAATGTATTGAAACGGTAGAACATTGGAGAAGACACTTGGGACTTTGGTGGAACTGGATGAACGTGTTGTTTTTCATCCAATGTTACCACCGTTGCCAGCTCCATGCCCCGTAGTCCTTCCCCCTTCACATTCTTGGATCCGGTAAGTGAAGGCCGCTCATGTTTGAGGTTTGGAAGCCCTCGCCTCCCCTCTTCTCCTTGCAGGCAGCGTATAAGTTTGCGGTTACCCCGTTAAAATGGAGCGGAGCGCGGCGCAAACATTTTCTCTATAAAACACACAAAAGTCTAAGTTTTCCCGCCCATATGGAAACATTTGTTTCATTTTCTTCCTAATTGGGAGCTTTCATATCTTTCCTTCACAACGGGAGAATGAGTAGGATGTGGTCGTGTATTCCTCCGCGGTCTCAAACATAATACGTCTGCTCCGTAGTGATTCATTTTGAGGGAATCTGGTATCCCGGGTCACCGCGGCGTAATGACGTTCCTTCTGTTACATGGGGGGTGGGGGGGGCACACCAAATTTTTTAGAGGCCTTGTTAGGAACGTAGAACATCTCCTCCGGAACACCTGGCCACGCTCCCAGCATCTGAGGTCGGCAGGATTGTTCCACGGGCACTGAAAATTCAGACCTACACCCCTTGCCTTTGTGGGAAACAAGCTTGTTAAAAACTGAAATAAAAAATTGAGGGTCAAGCCGTAAATTCCAGCAAGTCCCTCAAGAATGCCGGGGAAGGGATTTCAATCCAAATTTGAGTGTTTGTTATTTTTTGGGATCGTTTTTATTACAGTTTTTTTTTTTTTTGCCAAATATGAGCTGTGAAAGTACAGTAAAGTAATAATACGCGGGCCTCTGCGTACCCAAAAAAAGGAGATGGGGGTAAAAAGGGAAATTTCACCTTCATTGTAACAATAAAACCTGAACTGGTATACTGCTCCTCAATTAGGGTGACCACGTGTCCCGGATTGCCCTGGACAGTCCCGCATTTTTCAGGTCTGTCCCGGGTCATGGGGACCTTCATTCCAGGACAATACAGTGTCCCGGAATGAAACTGACACAGCCACCCGATGAGCCGATGATGGAAACTGTCTGTTTCCCAGCCCAGGGTGTTCGCCCCACCATATGCCCTGCAGTGCACTGTGCCCTGCGCCCAACCAGGGTGCAATGAAAGCTGGTTGCAGAGGCATATCCAGGGTATGGTAGATATGGCAAGTGTCATGTGTGCCATATGAAGTGGGCGCTCCCCTCTTCCCTCCTGAGTCCTGAGAACTGGGAGTTACTACTGAGCGGGGGATTAGCAGAGCTGGGGGTTACTACAAAGTGGGGGATCAGCAGAACTGTGGGTTACCACTGAGCAGGATATTAGCAGAGCTGGGGGTTACTACTGAGCGGGGCATTAGAAAAGCATGGGCTTACTACTGAGTGGATGATCAGCAGAGCTGGGGGTTACTACTGAGTGGGAGGTCAACAGAGCTGGGGGTTACTACTAAGCAGGGGATCAGCAAAACTGAGGGTTACCACTGAGCGGGGCCACAACGGAGCTGTGGATTACTACTGAGCAGGGGATCAGCATAGCTGGGGATTACTACTGAGTGGGCAATCAGCAGAGCTGGGGGTTACTACTGAGGAGGGGGGATCAGCAGAGCTGGGGGTTACTACTGAGTAGGAGGTCAACAGAGCTGGGGATTACTACTAAGCAAGGGATCAGCAGAACTGAGTGTTACTACTGAGGGAGGCCACAGCCACACTCCTCGGTGCCAGTGGTTCCTGGGACTGTAGGATGGCGGAAGAAAAGATAGAACATCCATTCCACAATCTCTGCAATGTATGAACCTGGAAGGGCCGTGTATTACGTCACCTCCGGGTTCACGGCTGGCATTCCTTGGCTACTGTAGCCGACGATGCAGCTAATCGAGAGCTTGATTACCTGCTTTGGAGTGCAGAGGAGACATTGGGAGTCCAGTAGACCTCTGATGTCTCCATAAAGAGGACCTGTCACTCGCCCAATGCAATCACATAGGGGGCTGACTTGTTAGCATGCTTGTGATAGCAATCGTTAAAAAGAAAAGAAAAAAAAATGTGTAAAAAAATATAAAAATGCCTCCCCACATACATGGGAATGCAAACTTAAGCCCCGTACACACGGCCGAGGTTCTCGGCAGAAACCAGCGAGAACCTCGCTGGGAGCCGCATTCTGCCGAGAACCTCGGCCGTGTGTACGGATTCGCCGAGCCCCGCCCGTCGGGAAACCCGTCGAGCAAATAGAGGGCAAGTTCTCTATTTGCTCGACGGCCTGTCGGGATGAATGGCTGGTCGCCTTTCCCGACGGGCGGGTCGCCGAATCTGACGGCCGGCAGAGAACCTCAACGGGCGGAACGATGTGTTCCGCCCGTCGAGGTTCTCTGCCGTGTGTACAGGGCCTGAGACGCACACGTGAATGTAAATAATAATTTTACCGCATATGTGAGGAATTAATTCTAGGACTATAAAATGCTCACTTACAGAATTTTTCTTTCATCTTTTTTTTTTTTCAGATTGAATTCACAGCAGACCAGATAGAAGGTAAGAGGCAACGAAGTTACCAGAATGTTTCACTTATTTATATTCTTTTTATAACCCACCCTAAGGGCCCATTAAAAAGTGTCATTAAAAAGCAACGACATTGGTGTCAGTGGACAGTAGGAAGAAATAATGACCCTCATTGGTGTCAGTGGTCAGTAGGAAGAGGAAATGCCCCTCATTGGTGTCAGTGGACAATAGGATGAAGAAATGTCTAGACATTGGTGTCAGTGGTCAGTAGGATGAAGAAATGCCCCTCATTGGTGTGAATGGTCAGTAGGAGGAATAAACGCCCTGACATTGGCGTCAGTGGACAATAAAATGAAGAAATGTCTGGACATTGGTGTCAGTGGTCAATAGGAGGAAGAAATTCCCTGAAATTGGTGTCAGTGGTTAGTAGGAAGAGGAAATGCCCAGACATTGGTGTCAGTGGACAATAGGATGAAGAAATACTCCTCATTGGTCTCAGTGGTCAGTAGGAGGAAGAAACGCCCTGACATTGGTGTCAGTGGTCAGTAGGAAGAGGAAATGCCCAGACATTGGTGTCAGTGGTCAGTAGGAAGAGGAAATGCCCAGACATTGGTGTCAGTGAACAATAGGATGAAGAAATGTCTGGACATTGATGTCAGTGGTCAGTAGAAGGAGGAAATGCCCCGCCATTAGTGTCAGTGGTCAGTAAAAGGAGGAAATGCCCCGACATTAGTGTCAATGGTCAGTAGGACAAAGAAATCCCTCTATATTAATGTTAGCGGTCAGTAGGAAGAAAAAATGCCCCAACATTGGTGTCAGTGGTCAGTAGGAGAAAGAAATGCCCCGACATTGGTGTCAGTAGTTAGTAGAAGGAAGATATACCCCAACATTGGTGTCAGTGGTGTCAGTAGGAGGAAAACATTCTCTGACACTGTGTCGGTGGTCTGTAGGAGAAAGAATTGACACCCAACATTAGTGTCAGTGGTCAGTAGGACAAAGAAATCCCCCAATATGGATGTTAGTGGTCAGTAGGAGGAAAAAAATGCCCCAACATTAGTGTCAGTGGGGAGGAAAATATTAGAGACTCTGCAGGAGGCTCTGTGGATAGTTGGGGGGCACTGTGGTGGATGGAAGCACTTTGCACTTTCCAGAATCCTTTGTAGGTGGCTTTGGTCCCTATGGGGGATTGAGGGTTCTGCAGAAGTCTACAGGGGTAATCTGGGTGGCTGAGGGGCTTTGTGGAAAGGCACATTGGGGGAATGGGGCTTTTGTGGCTGGCAGGGGGCAGGAATTTTGGGGCACCTTACACAGCTTCAGGTATGGGCCCCCCTGGAGCAGAGAACCGGGGTGGTGCTGTCACCGCAAGTTGAGAAGAGGGGGGTAGGGTCACAAGTTGAGAGGCGGGGGGTAGTGTCGCAAGTTGAGAAGTGGGAGGGGGGTGCCGTGAATTGAAAGTGAGGGGGGCTGCCGCAAATCGAGAAGAGCCTTCCCTCCCCACCTCCACCAATGAGCCTTCCCTTCCTTCATCAATAAGCCTTCCCTCCCCACCTCCATCAATGAACCTTCCCTGCCCATCTCCATCAATGAGCCTTTCCTCCCCACCTCCATCAATGAGCCTTTACTCCCCACCTCCATCAATGAGCCTTCACTCCCCACCTCCATCAATGAGCCTTCACTCCCCACCTCCATCAATGAGCCTTCCCTCCCCACCTCCATCAATGAGCCTTCACTCCCCACCTCCATCAATGAGCCTTCCCTCCCCACCTCCATCAATGAGCCTTCACTCCCCACCTCCATCAATGAGCCTTCACTCCCCACCTCCATCAATGAGCCTTCCCTCCCCACCTCCATCAATGAGCCTTCCCTCCCCACCTCCATCAATGAGCCCACCCTCCCCACCTCCATCAATGAGTCTTCCCTCCCCCACCTCCATCAATGAGTCTTCCCTCCCCACCTCCATCAATGAGCCTTCACTCCCCACCTCCATCAATGAGCCTTCCCTCCCCACCTCCATCAATCCATCAATGAGCCTTCCCTCCCCACCTCCATCAATGAGCCTTCACTCCCCACCTCCATCAATGAGCCTTCACCTCCATCAATGAGCCTTCCCTCCCCACCTCCATCAATGAGCCACCTCCATCAATGAGCCTTCCCTCCCCACCTCCATCAATGAGCCTTCCCTCCCCACCTCCATCAATGAGCCTTCCTCCCCACTCCATCAATGAGCCTTGGCTGCCTCCATCAATGATCTGTCTATCTCCATCAATGAGCCTTCCCTTACTTCCTCCCCTTTGAGCCTTGGTCCTGACCACCTCCATCAATGATCCTTCCCTCCCCCATCTCCATCAATGAACATCCATCAATGAGCCTTTCCTGAGTTTTGAGTTGCTCTGACCCAGTTGTCTAGTCATTACAATTTAGCCCTTGTCAAAGTCCCTCAAATCCCTTTACACGTGACCATTGTTTTCTGCTTTCAACTTCCTTATTTTAAAAATGATTGTCAAAATCTGAAACTAAAATTAATTTGTGAAATCAAAAGCAAGACAAATTCTAAAAAAACAAACAAAAAAAAAACATGCTTCTACTACTTATGTTCAAATGAAAAAATTATGAGCTTTTTCTTCGAGTAGCACAGTGCTCAGTATTCCTGCTTAGATGGCATATGCCAAGGATTAAATGATGCCACCCTGAATAATAAGTGCTCAAAATATCTCTAAGGGAATAAATGTTCAATATAAAGATTGTTTGATGATCGATCAAATCCACCTCACCAGAGTGTAATGGTCAATTACTTGGTGGGTAAGCTGCATATCTTTTTGCTGATGACACAAAGTATGCAATATTGTTAATATTCATGAAGTTGTTTGAAACATGGATGATGATTTGACATTCCCAGAACATTTGTCAAAGTTGTAGAAACTGCAGTTCAACAAATCGAAATGCAAATTAATGCACCTATTCTATATAGAGCATTTGTTATCAGCAGGTCCCGATCCCTCTATATAGATCTTTATATCACTAGAGGGGTCAGGAGCAGGAGGAGGGAGGTCCTGATTCCTCTATATAGATCTTTATATCACTAGAGGGGTCACTAGAGGAGGGAGGGGAGGTCCCTGAGAGTCTCCTGATTCCTCTATATAGATCTTTATATCACTAGAGGGGTCACCAGCAAGAGGAAGGAGGTCCTGATTCCTCTATATAGATCTTTATATCACTAGAGGGGTCTCCAGCAGGAGGAAGGAGGTCCTGATTCCTCTATATAGATCTTTATATCACTAGAGGGGTCACCAGCAGGAGGAAGGAGGTCCTGATTCCTCTATATAGATCTTTATATCACTAGAGGGATCACCAGCAGGAGGAAGGAGGTCCTGATTCCTATAGATCTTTATATCACTAGAGGGATCACCAGCAGGAGGAAGGAGGTCCCGATCCCTCTATATAGATCTTTATATCACTAGAGGGGTCACCGGCAGGAGGAAGGAGATCCTGATCCCTCTATATAGATCTTTATATCACTAGAGGGGCCACCAGCAGGAGGAAGGAGGTCCTGATCCCTCTATATAGATCTTTATATCACTAGAGGGGTCACCAGCAGGAGGAAGGAGATCCTGATCCCTCTATATAGATCTTTATATCACTAGAGGGGTCACCAGCAGGAGGAAGGAGGTCCTGATTCCTCTATATAGATCTTTATATCACTAGAGGGGTCACCAGCAGGAGAAAGGAGGTCCTCATCCCTCTATATAGATCTTTATATCACTAGAGGGGCCACCAGCAGGAGGCAGGAGGTCCTGATCCCTCTATATAGATCTTTATATCACTAGAGGGGTCACCAGCAGGAGGAAGGGGGTCCTGATTCCTCTATATAGATCTTTATATCACTAGAGGGGTCACCAGCAGGAGGAAGGAGGGCCTGATCCCTCTATGGGCCATAGATCTTTATATCACTAGAGGGGTCACCAGGGAGCCTGAGATCTTTATGAGGGGTCACCAGCAGGAGGAAGGGGTCCTGATTCATGCATAGATCTTTATATCACTCACCAGCAGGAGGAACACCTGATTCCTCTATATAGATCTTTATATCACCAGAGGGGTCACCGGCACGAGGTAGGAGGTCCTGATTCCCTCTATATAGATCTTTATATCACTAGAGGGGTCACCAGCAGGAGGAAGGAGGTCCTGATTCCTCTATATAGATCTTTATATCACTAGAGGGGTCCCTGCCAGGAGGAAGGGGTCCTTATCCCTCTATATAGATCTTTATATCACTAGAGGGGCCACCAGCAGGAGGAAGGAGGTCCTGATTCCTCTATATAGATCTTTATATCACTAGAGGGGTCACCAGCAGGAGGAAGGAGGTCCTGATTCCTATAGATCTTTATATCACTAGAGGGATCACCAGCAGGAGGAAGGAGGTCCCGATCCCTCTATATAGATCTTTATATCACTAGAGGGGTCACCGGCAGGAGGAAGGAGGTCCTGATCCCTCTATGGGCCAGATTCAGATTGCGCTGGAGTAATTCGATATCGCCGCGTACTGTGAAGAGGGTCTTATCTATGTGGCACCCACCAAACAGATGGAAGAAAACGGGCCATCCTGATTTAACCCGATCCAGAGTATCGTCAGCGCATAGCTTGGCGCATCTCGCGCCTTTGATTTCCCCTGCATATGCACTAATGAGGGGTTTCCCATTCGCAGAACGGATTAGCACCATACGGGCTACATGCACCGCGCGTCCTGTCCGGCGCATTATTTCTATCAAATAGCTGCTTTATCTTTATCCAGACGGCCACAGGTCAGAGGAGAGCACTACAGCAGGACCGGAAACTAGCAAGGAACAACCACACGGCAAGGACAACACCTCTGTGTGCCAACATGCCATCGCGGTCCTAGCACTAGTCTTTACGGAGGAGGCGGGCACGTAGAGGGATCCGCACGCAGCCTCTTTGGCATGGGGGATGAGGAGGTCCCGTATCGCCTCTATTCAGCCCTAGATCTTGAACTATACACCCTAGAGGGACATCACCAGCAAGACACACCGCTCACAAGCAGTGAGCCACTGAAGGTCCTGAACACTCCCTCTGATCTTTCCAGCGTATCACAGAGGGGCTGGGATGTCACCCTCCGTGAGCAGGAGGAAGGTGCACCAGGTCCCTGATCCCTCTAGACGCATCCAACCAGTTTATATCACTAGAGGGTCAACCAGCAGGAGGCGGCAAGGAATGACAGATCCTGAGATCCCACGCACTGTGGGGGCCATAGATCTGCACACATGTGGCCCTACAGCCCCCCAATCACAGAGCACATATACAGCAGGATCGGAAGCAGGTCCTGATTCCATCAACGTACAGGTATAGATCCCAACGCCTTATATCACTCTGAGCCAAACACCCCGGGTCACCAGCATGGAGGAAGGCAGATCCTGATCCCTCCCATATAGATCACACCTCACAGAGGGGCCACCAGCATGACTAAGGAGGTCCTGATCCCTCTATATAGATCTTTCACACGTATCACTAGCCGTGGGGTCACCACCACGGCAGGGTGGACACCCCTTACTGGAAGGAGATCCTGATCCCTCTGCCTGGATATAGATCACACACCATGGGGGGACCCTCATATCACTTTGTGTGTCAGATCATCGGGCATGTCATTCCACAACTTTGCATGAGGAAAAGGTCCTGATTCCTGTGCAGTATATATGACCTTTATCTCACTAACCTGAGGGGTAATAACACCAGGAGGAGGAAGGCAGGGTCCTGCCGTAGGCATCTTTGGACATAACTAAATCAAAACCATATTATAGAAAAAATATCACTAACCTGAGTAATAAAAAAAAAAATAATAATAAAACACCAGCAGAGGAAGCAACGCCAGCGTCAATCCTGATGTCCTCTATTCATACACTCTCGGGCTTACACGTCATCACTGCCTGGAGGGAGTGGGTAACTTCACCACCAGGGGGGCTGGGGGTGGCATCTGGAGGAGGCTGATCCCGGGCTGGCTGGCAGGTTGGGCATGCCCTCCAAGCCCCCTCACATTCACAACCATTCACACTGGCTCAGGCTCTGACGGCCTGCATAAAATAAAATATCTCATACTCATAACCTGAGCGGAAAAAATAAACTCCTATGCCGCTGAGGCACCTGAGCCCCCCTCCGGTGACCTCCCCGCTGTGTTGGCGTGGACGGGCTCCTCAGCTGCCTGGAGGTGCCGTACATGCCTGCACCTCCCCCAGGTGGTGCCCTGGGGGGGCATAACACTGGGCGCTGCGATACGGAGGCCACTCCACAGACTGTCAGCGATGCCGGTCCAAGTGCCCAGCAATCCCCCCATCCGTTGTGTTTGCCGGGCATGGTCCATTGCCACCTGGTCCTGGACCAGATCAGACACCCCCCTGGTCTTACGGGTGGCCTTCCTGGGGCCAAAAGAAGGTTGTCCCGTGGGATGGAGTCGCCCTTGAGGGGCTACCCGAGGATGGGTGAGGGGATGACAGAGGGACCTGCAGAAGGTGTGAGGACTCAGATAACACCAAAAAAAATCCTGCTGGGACAGGCTGCCTGTCCTCAAGTCTTCCCCAGAAGTGGTGTGGCACACCCTGCCTCTGCCAGCACCCAGGCTGGTCCTCATGACTCCGCTGGAGGAGTGTTGGCCCGGCCCGGCCCGGTCCATAGCAATGGCTCCACACAGATGATGGCAGCCCTGATCCATGTTTTCTGGATATACCAGGGGGGGGGGGGGGCCAGGAAGAAGGTGTCCCCGGGTGGAGTACCCATGACTCACGCCACTGCTACCGAGGATGGGTGAGGGGATGACACCAGCAGGAGGAAGGAGGTCCCAAAAAAAATCCTGCTGAGGAACAGGCTCCCGGCTCTTCCTATTTTCTTCCCATGCAGGAATCCATTTAAGTCTCACTAGCAGGGGTCACCAGGAGGAGGAAGGGGGTCCTGATTCCTGGGCATTATAATTGAGGTCCCCCTTTTTCTGGATATCACCAGGGGGTCCCCACCATTCACCCTGCAGGAAAGGTGTCCAGGTCCTGCTTCCTCTCGGATCCCTATTTTCTTCCCATGCAGAAATCTTTAAAAGTAAATCCATAGAGGGGTGACCAGGAGGACCTCTGGGCAAAAATTGAAAAACTTTTGGTTCCGGAATGGCCCTCTTTATACGCGCAACGGAACACATTGCGCTGGCGTTGGGGGTAGCGGGAGCACCCATAACCGTAGAGTGGTGCCGACGGAAGTTGTGAGCATGCGCACAAGGGGGCCGAGTGAAGCCTCACTTTACGAGGGGTCATGTTCCGTGGATGCAGCTGAGGAAGCCTCACTTACTGCGCTGGGTCCTGATGATGCCCTATCATTTACATAGCCTCTGCGCTGGGCTCCGCCATCTTTACATATGATCACTTCCACTTGCGTCGGGTTATGCCCGGGGCATTTTCGTTACTCCGGCGCAAGTTTAGGAGCAAGTGCTATGTGAATAACAGTACTTGCGCCGAAAGTGTCGGCGGAGTAACGTAAATGAGAAACGTTACTTCAAAGTAAAGAAGCGCCCATCTACCTGAATCTGGCCCTATATAGATCTTATATTACATAGTTACCTGGAGTTCTTCTTTAAGGTTTTTCTATAAGAGCCATACACACCCAACAGGGGCTCTAATCCTTCCCTACTCCATCTATACTTGCAGAATATAGATGTGCGTTTTACTATTTTTTTTTTTTTTTCACATTTTCTTAACCACAGAAATGAACAGGGATTTACTGAGCTGGTTGTTAGGATAAGTGGGGAGTCTCTGCAGACTATTACCGTCCACTCATTCATGCAGCCGGGAGATAATGATTTGCAGTGCTTGGGGGAGAGAAGCCCCTGGCAGTGGTTTGTGGAGGGAATACCACGTCCAATTCCCAAGCCTCCCACAGAAAGCCAGGGAAACAAAAGACAAGTCTTAAATGAAGACAGATGGCAGAGGATGCCACACATGGGGCTGGCAGAGGAGCCGCATTCCTCACCCTCCCCCGCTTGTCTAAGTGTTTGAAGGAGCTGAATGTAAAGAAATATGAAGTGAGCTGACAGCTGCGTCACAACTTTGACCGCAACACCGAGGACCCTGAATGAAGACCCAACATCTGTCCTTCCAGAATAAAGACCCAACAAGCCAACATCTGTCCTTCCAGAATAAAGATCCAAAAATCTGTCCTTCCAGAATTAAGCTCCAGAATCCACCCTTCCAGAATGAAGACCCAAAATCTGTTCTTCCAGAACAAAGACCCAACATCTGTCCTTCCAGAATAAAGACCCACAAATCTGTCCTTCCAGAATAAGGCTCCAGAATCCATCCTTTCAGAATGAAGACCCCAAATCTGTCCTTCCAAAACAAAGTCCCAACATCTGTTCTTCCAGAATAAAGACCCAAAAATCTGTCCTTCCAGAATTAAGCTCCAGAATCCATCCTTTCAGAATGAAGACCCAAAATCTGTCCTTCCAGAATGAAGACCCAACATCTGTTCTTCCAGAACGAAGTCCCCAAATCTGTCCTTCCAGAATGAAGTCCAAACATCTGTCTTTCCAGAATGAAGATTCAAAATCTGCCCTTCCAGAATGAAGACCCAAAATGTGTTCTTCCAGAATGAAGACCAAAGATCTGTCTTTCCAGAATAAAGATCCAACATCTGTCCTTCCAGAATGAAGACCAGAATCTGTTCTTCCATAATAAAGACCCAACACCTGTTCTTTTATAATGAAGACCCCAACATCTGTCCTTCCAGAATGAAGACCCCACATCTGTTCTTCCAGAATGAAGACCCAAAATCTGTCCTTCCAGAATGAAGTCCCAACATCTGTCTTTCCAGAATGAAGACCCAAAATCTGTCCTTCCAGAATGAAGTCCCAACATCTGTTCTTCCAGAATGAAGACCCAAAATCTGTTCTTCCAGAATGAAGACCCAAAATCTGTCCTTCCAGAATTAAGCTCCAGAATCCGTCCTTCCAGAATTAAGTCCCAACATCTGTCCTTCCAGAATGAAGACCCAACATCTGTCCTTCCAGAATGAAGACCCCAAATCTGTCCTTCCAGAATGAAGACCCAACATCTGTTCTTCCAGAATGAAGACCCAAAATCTGTCCTTCCAGAATGAAGACCCAACATCTGTCCTTCCAGAATGAAGACCCCAAATCTGTCCTTCCAGAATGAAGACCCCAAATTTGTCCTTCCAGAATGAAAACCCAACATCTATTCTTCCAGGATGAAGACCCCACATCTGTCCTTCCAGAATGAAGACCCCACATCTGTCCTTCCAGAATTAAGCTCCAGAATCCGTCCTTTCAGAATGAAGACCCAGAATCTGTCCTTCCAGAATAGAGGACCAACATCTGTTCTTCCAGAATAAAGATCCACAATCTGTCCCTCCATACCAAATCACCTACATTCCTACAAAGTGATAAATTGTACCTCTTCCTCAGTTCCAAGTGTTACATGGGACAGTTGTGTAAATTATCAGTTATGCTTGGACTGTTGTGGTGATGATCAAGGACACTGTGACTGATGTGGCAGTGATCAGGGACACTGTTGAGTGTAGATAGCAGGTGGTGGCGCCTACTTGAAGTATTTAAATGATGTGCCAAGAGTGTTGCCAAAATTAAAGTGCAAATAATGTGTAAAATACAAAGTGTTGTATAGTGCTAATCCTTAAAATGAAATATTGGTAAATACAATGTTAGTGATACATAAAATAGCAAAAGACAATGTGTATTCGGTACTAAAATAATCCAAAAATAATCAAAGAAATCAAAAATATCAAAAAAGTCCAATATATAATCTTGTTTTATGCAGAAATAAAATTAAAACTATTTTCAATCTTGCTTCATGCAAAGTAAAGTGCTGGGTGCTTCATGCAGGTACAACCGTCGGTGGGTCACTCAGTGCTCTCCCCCAATGGTCCCGCACTCACCGAATCCAATCACCCCTACAGGGGTAACAGGCTCTCACAATAAGTATCCACACTGCTATGTCTGTCAGGTTTTTTCATATGGAATCTTTCCAACCGCTCATAGAGGAGACAAATGAAAGCGCCCAATAGCGTGATACCGTTTCACAAAAGATATACTTTATTCTTATAAAATGGGTACTCACATTTAGCATGTAGTATAAAAGCCTTAAAACGAGTGCTGTAGCTCAGAGGAACGATCGCTCTACTAGGGACACTGTGACTGATGTGGCAGTGATCAGGGACACTATTACTGATGTGGCAGTGATCAGGGACCCTGTGACTGACGTGGCATTGATCAGGGACACTATGACTGATGTGGCAGTGATCAGGGACACTGTGACTGGTGTGGCAGTGATCAGCGACAATATAACTGGTGTGGCAGTGATCAGGGACCCTGTAACTGATGTGGCAGTGATCAGGGACAATGTAACTGGTGTGGCAGTGATCAGGGACACTGTGACTGATGTGGCAGTGATCAGGGACAATGTAACTGGTGTGGCAGTGATCAGGGACACTGTGACTGATGTGGCAGCGATCAGGGACATTGGGACTGGTGTGGCAGTGATCAGGGACACTGGAACTGGTATGGCGGCGATCAGGGACACTGTGACTGGTGTGGTGGTGATCAGGGACACTGAGACTGGTGTGGTGGTGATCAGGGACACTGAGACTGGTGTGGCAGTGATCAGTGACAATATAACTGGTGTGGCAGTGATCAGGGACTCTGTAACTGATGTGGCAGTGATCAGGGACCCTGTGACTGGTGTGGCGATGATCAGGGACACTATGACTGATGTGGCAGTGATTAGGGACACTGTGACTGGTGTGGCAGTGATCAGGGACCCTGTAACTGATGTGGCAGTGATCAGGGACAATGTAACTGGTGTGGCAGTGATCAGGGACATTGGGACTGATGTGGCGGTGATCAGGGACATTGGGACTGATGTGGCATGATCAGGGACACTGTGGCTGATGTGGCAGTGATCAGGGACATTGGGACTGATGTGGCGTGATCAGGGACACTGTGACTGATGTGGCAGTGATCAGGGACACTGTGACTGATGTGGCAGTGATCAGGGACATTGGGACTGATGTGGCGGCGATCAGGGACACTGTGACTGGTGTGGTGGTGATCAGGGACACTGTGACTGATGTGGCAGTGATCAGGGACATTGGGACTGATGTGGCGTGATCAGGGACACTGTGACTGATGTGGCAGTGATCAGGGACATTGGGACTGGTGTGGCGTGATCAGGGACACTGTGACTGGTGTGGTGGTGATCAGGGACACTGTGGCTGATGTGGCAGTGATCAGGGACATTGGGACTGATATGACAATGATCAGGGACACTGTGACTGATGTGGCGGTGATCAAGGACAATAGGACTTTATCACATCTAATAAAATAAAGGGTCATTCACACCAGCAGCTGCATCAAACTTGCTGGGAGGTGCGCACTAGTAAACTGATTCAAACTTTGAAAGTCACATTTTCCTGAATCTGACCTTCATCCTCCCCTCATGGACTGAAATGGCTTGCTATAATTTCACTGCACACTGTAAGGTTCTCTTTAAAGCGGATGTCCGCCGGAATTTTTTTTAATTAAAAGCCAGCAGCCACAACTACTGCAGCTGCTGACTTTTAATATCGGCACACTTACCTGTCCTGGAGTCCAGCGCCGTTGGCAGCAGAGGATGAGCAATCGCTCGTCACTCTGCTGCCCCCCGCCATCCACGGTGAGGGAACCAGGAAGTGAAGCACTCCGGCTTCACTGCCCGGCTCCCTATGGTGCATGCACGCGTCGCGCTGCGCCCTGCTGACTGTTTCCCGCTGTGTTCTGGGAGTCGAGTGTTTCCCAGAACACAACGGGGGTGGGGGGGGTGACGGGATCTGACATCCTGCCCGCAGTCTACTCTACCCGCAGACTGTGTGGCCGGAAGTGGGTGCAAACATCTGTCTTTAGACAGGTATCTGCACCCCCCTCCCCCTGAAAGGTGTCAAATGTGACACCGGAGGAGGGGAGGGTTCCGATCAGCGGAAGTTCCACTTCAGAGTGGAGATCCGCTTTAATAAATGTTGCATTGCTTTGTGTATTTTCTTCAGGAATGGGGTAACTTATCCCCTCCAAAGGTGGAAAAACCCTTTTTAAGAGCCGCACTAAAAAGATATTTTAGAAAACGGCAGTTAACACATCAAGCTTCATTTTATTTTCTGAAATAATGTTCCCCCAGCAGGTGACTGCTGTTTTTTTTTTCTTGAAGCTTTTCGTTGGCGCTGTCACACTGCAATCATTCGTTTGCCTTCCTTCCAAAACCAATCGTCATGCCGGGTTTGGCCTCCAACACAAGTCTCCTGTCATCTGACACTGCGGACGGCTAGCCACACAAGCGTTGGGAGCACGGTTCCAGGAAATCGACCTAATCATAAAAAATGATGCGGTCGATCGTAATGCGCTCCACAAAAATCAAATATTTGCTGAGATTTAGAAAAATAACCCCCCCAAAAAAAAAGTAACCATTTCACAAATCTTCACTCTCTCTTTTCTTGTCTTTGGCAGAATTCAAAGAAGCCTTTTCGCTCTTTGATCGGACCCCTAATTGCGAGATGAAAATCACCTATGGACAATGCGGGGACGTTCTGAGGTCGCTGGGGCAGAACCCGACCAACGCCGAAGTCTTGAAAGTCCTCGGACGGCCAAAACCAGAAGGTTAGCGAATGTTTGTCATGTCCGCTTGCCAAGCAAAGTTAATGTTTTGCAAACAGGCCGTGTTTTTCCAGAGTTCTGTCAATTCGACTTTTCTCTGGCTGAAAAAGAAAAAAACGCCAGAGAGCGGGAGAAAGAAATGTTGGTAGCGAGCGAACTGGCACATGCCGACATTTTATTACATAATGCAAAACAGCTTTGCGGTTCTTTATTATTATTCGTTCTCAACTTATTGCAAATCTAAAAAAGGCTAAAGACTAACTCCGAGCTCATTTTTTATGTGTGGGGCCCCCAAAGGACCTGTTGGATTTATAATGGGCTCTCCTAATGGTGACCTGCCCAACACAACGGCCCACCAGCAGCAACAATCACACAGACGTTATGGCTTCCAATCTTCTTTTGCACAGTTTAATGGCTCAGTCGTCTTGGGGAGAGGGTAATGCCCCGTACACACAAGCGGGATTTCCAACGGGAAAAAGTCAGTCAGGCCACGTACACAAGACCGAGTTTCTCGGCAGAATCCAGCAAGAACCTCGATGGGAGACGTATTCTGCCGAGAAAACCGGTCGTGTGTACACTTTTCGCCGAGCGTCCCGTCGAGGAAATCGTCGAGCCAAAAAGAGAGCATGTTCTCTATTTCGTTGTTGTTTAATAGGAAAATTTGGCTCAACAAGCTTTTTGACTGCTGAACTATGAACTCGACAGGGGCGGAACGACGAGTTTTGCCCGACGAGTTTCTCGGTCGTGTGTACCCCGCCTCAGAAATTCAGACGGGAAACTTGAGAACAAGCTTTCAATCTATTTCTGTTGGAATTACAGACAGAAAACGTCAGATGGAGCATACACACGTTCGGAATTCCCGACCAAAAGCTCCCATCTGACTTTTTCTGTTGGGAATTCCGACCGTGTGTACAGGGCTTTAGGGGTACAGGCAGGGCCACCATCAGGGGGGAACAGGCAGTACACCTGTAAGGGGTCTGGAGGTTCCCAGGGGCCCGGAGGCCCCCAGGGCCCCAGATGGCTACCCCCCTTTTTTATTTTTATTTTATAACAAAAAAATATATTTTTAATATATTTTTATTTTATTTTTTATTAAAGGGACAATTTTTTTTTTTTAGAGGTCCCCAGGGGCCCGGAGGCCCCCAGGGCCCCAGATGGCTACCCCCCTTTTTTATTTATTTTTTATAACAAAACAATATATTTTTAATATATTTTTATTTAATTTTTTATTAAAGGGCCAATTTTTTTTTTTAGAGGTCCCCCGGGGCCCAGAGGGCCCCAGGGCCCCGGATGGCAACCCCCCTTTTTTTATAAAAAAAAAATATTTTTTTATATATTTTTTTATTTCTTTTATTTTATATATATATATATATATATATATATATATATATATATATATATTATTTTTTATATATATATATATATATATATATATATATATATTTATTTATTTATTAAAGGGCTCAGGTGTCTCCAAGGCCCCATGTGGCAACCCCCTTTTTTTATACATTTTTATTTTTTATTTTTGTTTATATTTATATTTATATATATATATATATATATATATATATATATATATATATATATATATATTTTTTTTTTTTTTATTTTTTTATTTTTTTTTATTAAAGGGCCCAGAGGTTTATTTTGTTATTAAAGGGCCCAGAGGTCTCAGGTGGCAACCCCATTTTTTTGTAATTTCTTTTTATAAAAAAAATTATTAAAGGGCCCAGAGGTCCCCAGGGCCACATATGGCAACCCCCCTTTTAAAAAAAAGTATATATATATTTTTATTTTTTTTTTCTTTATTTTTTTTCTTTTTATTAAAGGGCCCAGAGGTCGTCCCCCTTTTTTTATATATATTATATTTTTCTTTATTTCTTCTTTTTTTGTAAACCCCCCCCTGCTTCTCAATTTCAGACGGGCAGCACCCCCCCCCCCCCCCCGGTTCTCTGCTCCAGGGGGGGGCATGCCTGAAGCTGTGTAAGGGGCATCATAATTTAATTCCTGATGGTGGCCCTGGGTACAGGTCACCTTTCACCGGACCCTCCTGGAGAAAAGCCTCACTCAGGGAATTCTTGGCCTGGCCTGAAAGGCCTTTTGCAACCCGCTCTAGCCCCCACCTCCATAGGGGTCAGGAAGTCTACAGTCAGTTCTTTTAGGTGCAGGTCTACTCCTCCCTGGCTTCCAGCCCTGTCCATGGCTTTCACATGCTGGGTATAACTGTACTGACATGGGGTGTCTGGCTCCCATGCTCCAACTGCTCTAGGGCTCCTCCTAACCTGGCTTATATGTGGCTTATATGTGGGCACTGACTTATCCATGACATCACTGCAGGAGGGCTCTAAAAAAAACATTTTCAAGCACTTGGTATTCCCAGGTGGTCTCCCATCCAAGTACTAACCAAGCCTGGCCCTGCTTAGCCTCATAGATCTCATAGGGCTCTAATCAAAAGGGGGCTAGCACCTGATGTTTGCTGTAACCAGACACAATTCTAGTACAGAGCCACTTAGTGGCAGACCAGCTAGCTGCACCTGCCTACAGGAGTGTCACACTGTGTTGATGTCATCATGTCAGTCCCACCCTGTGCATCGTCTAGGACCATCCACCACCAGGAGAATGCCAAGGAGGAACATGACACATCACATCATGTGACCAACCCAGAAGACATCAGAAAAAGTTAATTAAAAAACTCATACAATACCACTTAAACAGAGGAAGAGGACCTTGGGGGTTTAGAATGGAGTTGGCCTTTAATCAACTAACCTGTAGGCTCAAAACAAGTTGCAAGCAAGTGAAGGAAGAACTCTTGATCTGCAAACATGTTTTAATGTCAAGTAGTTGACCCTACGGCTGACTGCTATGGATGGAACTCTGGGTGGTAATGAAGACGGGTCCACTGGAGCACCAACACCGATCCCACAGGGAGCTAGTGCATAAGTTACCCCAGGGCGCGGAGACTAGGAGCTAGCAGGTGTTTCACAGAGCCTTTAGTGGTGAGGATGGACTGTGCTGCAACTGGCTCCAGGTCACAGCCCCCAGGGTCTCCCAGCTCACGCTCACAGTAGGCTACAGAAGGATAGAAAGGAAGCAGCAGCCCAGGATAACAAGATATAATAAGGGGATAAGCCAAAGGTCGGGGCAACTAGAATACAAGGATAAACATAGAACACGCCAAAGGTCAGGGTCACAAGCAGGCAGGTATAGTCAAGCACAAGCCAAGATTGGTAACTGGAATCAGACACAGCAAGTCGCACATGAAAGCTAAACACACAATGTTGATCAGCACAACTGGTTTGCAGTGCACAGGTTAATACAGAGTTCCCTGATAGGGCCCGGGGTGGAGCCATGCTTAGAGGAGAGATTACTTAAAGCGGTATTTCACCCTAAACATAAGATCTCCCATGCGATCCAGCATACTGGCGTCAGCGCCAGTATGCTGTTTTTTTTTTTTTTTAATAGCACACTTACTGTATTATTGTAGAATTCCTTTTCTGTCCCCCGTGGTGGACGGCGCCAGTATAGCGCGTCACATCTTCCTAAAATACCCGATATGGACTCGGGTAATCTCGGCGAAAATGCGGCGCCTGCGCACAGACCTAGGAGCTGACTGCGCAGGCGCCGTATTTCTCCGAGTCCTACGGCTATGGCGCGTCACGCCCTCCGAAATAGGACTCGGAGAAATACGGCGCCTGCGCAGTCAGCTCCTAGGTCTGTGCGCAGGCGCCGCATTTTCGCCGAGATTACCCGAGTCCATATCGGGTATTTTAGGAAGATGTGACGCGCTATACTACAGCCGTCCACCGCGGGGGACAGAAAAGGAATTCTACAATAATACAGTAAGTGTGCTATTAAAAAAAAAAAAACCCAGCATACTGGCGCTGACGCCAGTATGCTGGATCGCATGGGAGATCTTATATTTAGGGTGAACCTCCGCTTTAAGCAGCCAGGGCCGATCCTGGGCAGGTGCATGGGGTGCAGCGCACCCAGGCGCCATAGAGATGGGGGCGCCAAAGTGCTCCTCTTCCGCCTCCTCTTCTTTTTGTCTGTGTCCAGAGGCAGCTCTCTCCGCCAGAAACTGACAGAGGTGGATCAGAGGAGGAGAGACTGTGCCGCCGCTGTGTTTCCTGCCCAAGTCCATCCTCCCTCTCTCCCTCCTCCTGTCAGAGGAGGATAGGGAAGCAGCGGAAGACCATAGCGGCAGTCTCTGACCATCTCGTGATTAAATCTGCAGTCTCTGACCATGTGGGGGGCGTCAGAAATATTTCTGCACCCAGGCGTCGGCAGTGGCGTAGCGTGGGTTGTCAGCGCCTGGGGCTTGGCAAGTAATGTTAGCGCCCCCCTGACCCATGGACTTACCTATTTTCAGCTATCTCTAGTCTGGTCACATGATCCACTGTGTGAGACAGAGGTGGCTGTAGGGAAGAGGAGAGCGTCCTTGATAATGACTGGTAAAGCCTGGAGTGGTGACATCATCCATATGTTCTGCTGTTGGCGCTCCCTCCTCTTCACACTCGTGACAGCACCCCTCTAAATTTCGCACCCTGGGGCGGTGGCCCTCCTCGCACCACCCATGCTATGCCACTGGGCGTCGGTGACCCTAGGATCACAGCACCTGCAGCAAGAAAGCAATGCATACTGAGAGGCTTGAGTATTTAGTTTATATTAATCTCCATCCACCTGCCACCAAAAAAAAAATACTAAAGACAAAGAAACATAGCATAAGATATATTGATGTTTTCTGTATTTTTCAGAACTGCACACAAAACTCATGGACTTTGACACCTTCCTGCCCATGATGCAGCACATCTCCAGGTCTAAGGAGAAGGGAACCTACGAGGACTTTGTGGAAGGATTGCGCGTCTTCGATAAAGAAGGCAACGGCACCGTCATGGGCGCCGAGATTCGGCACGTCCTGGCAACTTTAGGTATGGAGTCAAGTTATTTAAATTGGGCTTTTTGTTTACTTTACAGGTCTTTATGAACACATTCCAGACATACGCCGATATACAGTTACAATTTTCACAAAAGATCCACCCAATCAGTGATTGCTTAGGCCAGGGGTGCCCAAACTTTTGAAGGGGTGAGGGCCACTTAAGCAACTTGGTAACCAGTGACAATGAGTGGAGAAGGCTGATGATAGGTCACGGGGTAATCTAGAGCCCAGGGCGAACATGCCAAATTGCCCCCCCCCCCCGGTTGTATAATCATGCGTCAGCAAAAATCACCCCTCCCAAAAAGAGCACCAATCTGTATATTCCACCCCCTAAGAATATATTCCCCCTTCCTCCCAATACAAATCCACCCTCCCTGCTGAAATCCCCCTTCCTGGCACAAATATTTGCCCCACCCCCCCTCTTCGCAGCTCAAATCCTCTCTCTCTTCATATGCCCCCAGCATAAATCCACTCCCCAAAGAAAAAACTTCCCTTCCTAGCATATATCCTCTACCCCTCAAATTTCCCCTTTAAGCATGTACCCTTTCCCCCCACTCCAAATCTTCCTCCTAGCACTAATACCCCCAATTTTCCCTACTAGCATAACCACCCCCCAAAATACATTGTTGATCTTGCCACAAACACCCTTCCCCACCATGTTACCACAAACCCCCCGAATCCCCCCTCTCAACACAAATTCCCCAAATCACTACTTTACTTCTAGCACACCTCCCGAAATTTCTCCGCCCCTGGTTCACGGCTACTCTATAGGCCCTCCGATCCGCCCAGATGGAAGAGGGTGAACGCCCTTCTGTTTTTTTTTTCTTTTAGAGGATCGGATTGGAGGTAGGCGGGGCGTAAATGGACAAAAGTCTGTTTACATCTGCCGCTCTGTAGAGGTGAATTGAGGGTCCGATTGGGTAGGGATGATCGTGTGAAAAGGGCCTAAGACTGCTTTCACACTGATGTGCTGCGGTTTACCCACACACAGGGCTGGACTGTGACAAAAATTTGGCCCTGGACTTCATCTTGACTGGCCCACTTTAACAGGTCTCTCCCATGGCGGCCGGACAACTCCACCCCCCGGCCACCCAAGCCCCCTCTCCCCCTTCACTAGCCACTAGCCGTTCTACTTTATTAGAGTAGAACAGCTGGTCCTGGTACTCTTATAGGCAGTACCAGTGGGGAAGCTAGACATTATTTCACCCGGGGGAAAAAATATCAGTTCGTGCCCCCCCTTAAGGGACAAGATTAGGCAGAAACTAGAAACTCCCAAGCCATAGCTGTTGAGTCGGCTGTCTGTCCCCTCCCCCATGCTCATCTGTCATTCCCCCTGCTCCTCTGGTCCTGCCCCTGCTTCTCTGTTCCCCCCAGGTGAGCGCTGCGGGTTGGTAGAAGGTGAGCGCTGCGGGAAGGGAGAGACAAAAGAGGCTGAGGGGGGGCGGCGGTCCACTGTAACTGAAGCCGGCCCACTGAGCCATCGGCCCACCGGGAAACTCCCTGTACTCCCAACTCCTGTGTGGGCAGTCCATCCCTGCCCACACAGCGGCTGCAGCGTAGTGCACCTACAGTGGAACATCGGATTGTGAGTTAAGAGCGTTTCGCAACATGAGCGCTGTATTTTTAAAAATCCTGACTCGGTTTGTGAGTGAGTGAGGTTTGTGAGGATTCAAGCAACAGTGGTGTGCAGTACCGCGTTTGGCCTGAGGTGGGGGGGCGCCGACACGGTTCGGAAATGTGCCGAAAGGCTTGGAAATAGTCAGTTCCCGAGACTTTTTCCGAGGTTCGCTGAGGTCAGCCGAGCTGGCCTTTCTGTGTGTTTTCGAGGCTCTCCGGCGCCCCTCCCCCCACCTCTGGCCACATGCGGTATTGCATGCTATTAAAGTCAATGCGGAACAAATTATTTTAGTTCCCATTGACTTCAATGGGGAAACCCGCTTTGATATGAAAGTACTTTGGATTACGAGCATTCTCCTGGAACGGATTATACTCGTAATTCGAGCTTCCACTGTATGTCTATCCTGCGGGTTAGCTAAACTTTGCCATAGACTCTTCCTGTGGCAAAAGCCAGCACTGTACAGGAAGCATCGGCTTATGGGGCTCTGCTCTACAGCTGTTTTCTTCCTCTACCACCAGCTTCATTCACAACACTGATGCAGTGGTATGACGGGTTGGCGACCTGCGATCTGGGCTTGACAAGCTGCCATTCCAGAGCAGGAGGTCACGGGCCACGTCAGAGGGCTCTGCGGGCCACATGTGGCTCCTGGGCCACTGGTTGGCCTCCCCTGGCCTAGGCTAAACCATACCTACCTGGGGGTCTGTTTGCAGGAGGTTCACCAAACAGCTTACAAGTTTGGACTTTAAACCAAACCCCATTGACGTTAAAGCGAGACAAATTTTTGCAAACAACTTTGATCATTTTCAAGGTTAATTAGTAAGGGATTTTCAAACAAAAGGAACAGGGAACTGTACACTGACTCCAGGGGGTACAGGCAGCACACCTGTAAGGGGTCCAGAGGTCCCCAGGGCCCCGGAGGTCCCCAGGGCTCTGGATGGCAACCCCCCTTTTTTTTTATTTTTTTTATTTAAAAAAATGTTTTTTAATATATATTTTTTTTATTGAAGGGCCCGGAGGTCACTTTATTTTTTTATTATATATATATATAAATATCCGATGGAGCCTACACATAGTTACATAGTTAGTCAGGTTGAAAAAAGACAGTCCATCCAGTTCAACCATAAAAAAAATTGAAAACATAAAAAATTGATAAATAAATGAAACATAAAAGTAAAGTAAATAAATAAATAAATAATAAAATAAATAAATAATAATAATAATAATAATAATAATAATAAAATATATAAAAAAATACACACTGTCGGAATTTCCGACAACAAGCTCCCATCAAGTTTTGTGGTCATCATTTCATTCTAGTGACTCCAGCTGACTTGTCATGGTGTGGTGCCACTTTTATTACCAGCATTATATATGTCTATATATATATATATTTAATGGGCTCTTTCATTTCTACTGTAGAAGCTTTCCAGTATTGATTGTTCATTTATCATGATGTCTCTTAGGTGAAAAACTGACAGAAGAAGAAGTGGACCGGCTTATGTCCGGCCAGGAAGACGCCAATGGCTTGATTAACTACGAAGGTAATTAGAACCTTACATAATGTTACATAATGTTAACTTCAGCCCCGGAACAATTTACCCCCCCTTCCTGACCAGAGCACTTTTAGCGATTCGACGCTGCCTCACTTTAACTGAAAAATGCCCGGTCGTGCAACGTGGCTCCCAATCAAAAATTGACGAGAGATTTGACTTGATATATGGATGGCTGGTTGGATGGATAGATGATTGGATGGAAGAATGGATGGATGGATGGATGGATGGACTAATAGATGGATTAATGGATAGAAGAATGGATGGATGGATGGATGGGTGGTTGGATTGATGACTATGTGGATATCAAAAGGATGTAATGGATATATGGATGGAACGATGGATTATTGGATGGATGGATGGAATAATGAATGAATGGATGGATGGTTGGATGGGTATGTAGATACGGACATGATGAACTGAATAAATGGATGGATAATTGGATGGAAGAATAAATAAAATAATAAATAGATGGAAGACTGGATAAATGATTGGATGGATGGTTGGAGAGATGGGCATGTGGATATGGATATGATGGACTGGATATATGGATGGATGATTGGATGGATGAAAGAATGGATGGGTGAGTGAATGAATGAATGATTGGATGAAGAATGGATGAATGATTGGATAGTCGGATGGATGTGTGGATATGGATATGATGAACTGGATGGATGATTGGATGAATGAAAAAATGGAAGAATGAATGGATGGAAGAATGTATGAATGAATGAATGTATGGATGGTTGGATAGGTATGTGGATATGGACATGATGAACTGAATAAAGGGATGGATGGATGATTGGATGGAAGAATAAATAAAATAATGAATAGATGAAAGATTGGATGGATGATTGGAGAGATGGGTATGTGGATATGGATATGATGGACTGAATATATGGATGGAAGAATGGATGGGTGATTGGATGAATGAATGGTTGGAGAGATGGGTAAGTGGATTTGGATATGATAGACTTGATATATGGAGGGCTGGATGGATGGATAGATGGTCGGATGAATGGAAGAATGGATGGATGGATAATTGAATGAATGGATGAGTAATAGATGGATTGATGGGTGAGTGGTTGGATTGATGGATATCAAAAGGATGTAATGGATTTATGGATGGATAAATACATGATTGGTTGGATGGATGGAATTATGAATGGATGGAAGAATGTATAAATGAATAGATGGATGGTTGGATGGGTATGTGGATATGGACATGATGAACTGAATAAATCGATGGAAGGATGATTGGATGGAAGAATAAATAAAATAATGAATATATGGAAGATTGGATGAATGGTTGGAGATATGGGTATGTGGATATGGATATGATGGACTGGATATATGGATGGATGATTGGATGGAAGAATGGATGAATGGATAGATGGTTGGATGGCTATGTGGATATGGAGATGATGAAATGGATGGATGGATGGATGGATGGATGATTGTATGAATGAAACAATTGAAGAAGGAATGAATGGAATACTGGATGAATGATTGGATGGATGGTTGGAGAGATGGGTATGTGGATGTGGATATGATGGACTGGATATATGGATGGCTGGTTGGATGGATAGATGATTAGATGAATGGAAAAATGGATGGATGGGTGGGTGGTTGGATTGATGACTATGTGGATATCAAAAGGATGTAATGGATATATGGATGGATGAATAGATGATTGGATAGATGGAATAACGTATGAATTAATGGATGGTTGGATGGATGGATGGATATGTGGATATGGACAGGACAAACTCAATAAATGGATAGATGGATGATTGAATGGAAGAATAAATAAAAGGATGAATAAATAGTTGGAGAGACGGGTATATGGATATGGATATGATGGACTGGATATATGGATGGATGATTGGATGGAAGAATGGATAGATGGTTGGATGGATATGGATATGATGAACTGGATGGATGAATGAATGAGTGAAAAAATGGAAGAAAGAATGGATGGAAGAATGGATGAATGGTTGGATGGATGAGTACGTGGATATGATGGACTTGATATATGGATTGATGGCTGGATAGATGATTGGATGAATGGAAGAATGGATGGATTAATGGATGGATGGGTGGTTGGATTGATGGCTATTTGATATCAAAAGGATGTAATGGATATATGGATGGATGAATAGATGATTGGATGGGTATGTGGATATGGATATGATGAACTGGATGGATGAATGGATGATTGGAAAAATGGATGGAAGAATAGATGGAAGAATGGATGAATGATTGGATGGATGGTTGGAGAGATGGGCATGTGGATATGGATATGATGGACTGGATATGATGGACTGGATATGATGGATGAATGATTAGATGGATGGAAGAATGGATGGATGATTGGATGAATGATTAAATGAATGGTTGGATGAATGGATGGAATAATGATTGGATGGAAGAATGGATGAATGGTTGGATGGTTGGATGGATATGTGGATATGGATATGATGAACTGGATGATTGGATGAATGAAAACGTGGAAGAAAGGATGAATGGTTGGAGAGATGGGTATGTGGATATGGATATGGTGGACTTGATATATAGATAGATGGATAGATAAATGTTTGGGTGAATGGAAGAATGGATGGATGGATTATTAGATAAACTAATGGATGGATTAATGGATGGATAGGTGGATGGGTGGTTGGATTGATGGGTATGTAGATATGAAAATGTTGTAATGGATATATGGATGGAAGGATGGATGATTAGATGGATGATTGGATGGATGGATAATTGGATGGATGGGTATGATGGATTGGACATTTGTCTAGATGGATGGAAGTTTCTTTGTATCTCCCAGTGGAAGGATTGCCTCAGTGTTTATTTTTCACTCTTCTTATCCAAAAATAGTTTCATTTTGGAGAAAGTTTCCCATGGAAAAGGTTATTGAATCAATCTGCCTAAATCAGATATTTCATCACATGGTTGTTGTCCATCTAGGAGGAGGAGGCAGAACGCTGAGCCAGTAATAAATCCTTCATCATCCGAATGGAACCGACTCTCTAAACTTCAAGTTTTTCTGTTTTTGAATCCTCGTCATTCTAATAACATTGAGTCCCCCCCCCCCCCTTGCCCCCCCCCCCAGTTTGAAGAAGTAGAATGTCCTATAAAAGAAGCAGGCCGCCTCTCCCATGCCGGTGATGTAATCGCTCCTTGTTTTTATACTCGGCTTCCAGTTGAACAATATTCCTCATATTTTCCTTGGCCGCCAGTTTCTGTTTTTTTTACCAGAATACAAAGTTCAGGTTCCGAATTTCTCTTTTGTTCAAGTCCTGTTTTTTTTTTTTCTGCTCCAAAATGAGAACGTCATGAACAAAAGGGAAACATTCTCATAGCTGAGGGGAAAAAAAAAACTTGCAGGGGCTAAAAAACACGTTACGACATCTGAAAAAAGTTGGAGGTTTTTTGGGAGATTTTCGTCTCGCTCTCGTTGGCAGGAAGGTTCGCTGTGAGATTCCTGTCATCGGCCGTGTTCTCTCTAATGCTTGTTTACAACGTTGTTTGATATGGAAGCCAAAGGCCCAGCTGAGAACTCAGAGAAGGAAAAATATTAGTCATCCGTGGACAGCGTTCGGTGTTTTTGGTAACGAATCTGACTAATATTGATAAAAAAATAAAAATAAAACAGAGAGGGAAGACCCAAGCCAAGATGGCTGATCTAATCCCCGAGAGATGGTGGGGGGGATTTTCCAGGTTAGGGCACTTAGTCTGCAATTACAGGGGATTAGGGTTAAGTGGAGAGAAGGGGCAGCCATGGTTAAGAAATGTTATCCTACTGGGGGAAAGTCACGTGACCACGCAGATTCATGTTTCCAGTAATGGACTAATGCGGAGAAGAATGCAGAGGTAATGGGAAGTCTACCCCTTGGAGGATAGTCATGGCTCCAATACTAACAAGTCTTCTCTTCTTTTCTTCCAGCCTTTGTGAAGCACATCCTGGATGGCTAAATAGGTAAGATGGACGCTGCTGACTGGGAACACCCAATAAATTCAATTATCTTTTGACCAATTCCAGCAAAAGTTCACGCTCTGCCTGTCTCTTCATTGAGTATAATTCATAGTAACCAGATTTCATGATGTCAGTTCATGAAAATCAGAAAAATGGGAATTTCTAGCTGGTAACACTGAAGAGGACACTTTTCCTTGTTAAAATTAAGTGATAATTTGCCCTCTCCCCTTTATCTCATTTACCCCTCCCTATCCTCTCCCTCTCCCCTTCATCTCCTTTACCCCTTCCTATCCTCTCTCTCTCCTCTTCATCTCCTTTATCTCTTCCTATCCTCTCCCTCTCCCCTTCATCTCCTTTACCTCTCTCTCTCCCTTTAATCTCCTTTATCTCTTCCTATCCTCTCCCTTTCCCCTTCATCTCCTTTACCCCTCCCTCTCCCCTTCATCTTCTTTACCTCTCCCTCTCCCCTTCGTCTCCTTTACCTCTCCCTATCCTCTCCTTCTCCCCTTCATATCCTCTCCCTCTCCCCTTCATCCCCCTTACCCCTTCCTATCCTCTCTCTCTCCTCTTCATCTCCTTTATCTCTTCCTATCCTCTCCCTCTCCCCTTCATCTCCTTTACCTCTCTCTCTCCCTTTAATCTCTTTTATCTCTTCCTATCCTCTCCCTTTCCCCTTCATCTCCTTTACCCCTCCCTCTCCCCTTCGTCTTCTTTACCTCTCCCTCTCCCCTTCGTCTCCTTTACCTCTCCCTATCCTCTCCTTCTCCCCTTCATATCCTCTCCCTCTCCACTTCATCTCCTTTACTTCTCCCTCTCCCCTTCATCTCCTTTACCACTCCCCTTCATCTCTTTTACCTCTCCCCTTTGTCTTCTTTACCTCTCCCTATCCTCTCCCCTTAATCTCCTTTACCTCTCCCTCTCATCTTCATTTCCTTTACCTCTCCCTAATCTCTTCATCTACTTTACCTCTCTCTATTCTATCCCTCTCCTCTTCATCTACTTTATCTCTCTCTCTCCTTTTCATCTCCTTTATCTCTCCCTCTCCTCCTTATCTCCTTTACCTCTCCCTCTCCATCTACTTTCTCTATCTCCCCTTCATCTACTTTATCTCTCCCCTTTGTCTCCTTTACTTCTCCCTCTCCTCTTCATCTCCCTTAGCACTCCCTCTCCCCTTCATCTACTTTTTACCTCTCCCTATCCTCTCCTTTTCATCTCCTATACCTCTCCCTCTCCACTTTGTCTCCTTTACCTCTCCCTGTCCTCTTCATCTACTTTACCTCTCCCTATCCTCTTCCTCTCCCCTTTATCTCCTTTACTTCGCCCTCTCCTCTTCATCTACTTTTTACCTCTCCCTATCCTCTCCCTCTCCTCTTCATCTACTTTACCTCTCACCTTCATCTACTTTACCTATCTTCTCAACCTTACCCTCTCCCTCTTTCTTTCATCTTCTTTAGGTCTCCTACTCTTCTCCTCTCCCTATCTCCTTCATCTCCTTTACCTCTCCTCATCCTCTCCCTATCTTCTTCATCCCCTTTACCTCTCCTCTCCTTCATCTACTTTACCTCTCCCTCTTTGTCTCCATGTCCCCTCTTCTGCCTTTCCCTCATCTTCTTTAGGTTTTCCCCTCCTTCTCATATTCTCCTATCTCCTTCATCTCCTTTACCTCTCCTCTCCCTCTACGCTTCATCTCCTTTACCCCACCCTGTCTCCCCTTTGTCACCTTTACTTCTCCCTCTCCCCTTCGTCTTCTTTACCTCTCCCTCTCCTCTTCATCTCCTTTACCTTTCCCTATCCACTCCTCTCCTCTCTCCCTTCCCTCTTCTCTTCTCTTTCCCTCTCTCTTCATCCCCTCTTCTCTCCTTTCCTCTTCTATCCTCTTCTATCCTCTCTCTCTCTTTTTTTCCTTGCCTTGATGAGGAATTTTCAAGATTGGGCAGAAGACGTGTCAGTAGGTGTCTAAAAATATATTTGTTTCCAGCTTAAAAAAGGAACTTGGTTACAGAATTCAGTTTTTTTTTTTTCTCTCTCTTTTTCCTCAGCATAATAAAAATAGTTACATAACCGACCATAACAGAAATACTTTAACCACAGAAAGCTCATTTATAACGTTTTATACATCAATTAAAGCCTCGGTGGTGACATGTGAGGAATATTTCAAACTCAATAACATCATAAAATGACGACATTTATGACTGAGAGCTGTCCATTGTCTCTTAGCATCCAATCAGATACTCTGAAATTTTATCCAAATTACCCATAAGATACATTATTAATAACATAATTTCATACATTTACCTGAAAACATAGAATATTGAAATACACTGTACAATATCTGGATAGATATGGTGCAATTGAAGTCCAATACTGGCATTGGCATTTTTTATTTTTTTTTGTATTATTTTATTTCTTTTTTTTTATCCTCTTTGCCTCCTTCCCTATTCATCCCTTTTCTTCTTTTTGCTCTATAAGTAGAGATATTAATATTTATATATTTGCTGTTTTCTTTGAGTTGTTTCTTTTTCTTTCTGTAAGAGCTAAAATGCCTGATTATATATATATTACTTTCTATTGCTGGTTCAAACACAAATTATATATATATATATATATATATATATATATATATATATATATATATATATATATATATATATATATATATATATATATATATATATATATATATATATATATCAGGGCAGGGGCGGACTGACAACTCATGGGGCCCCCGGGCAATAGAAGATTATGGGGCCCCCGGGCTTACTGATGGCCACCACGCCAGGAGGCAGTGCAGAGGCGGGGCAGCTAAAATCTCAGGATTTTCCCATCAAAAGCATGTTAGTTTTGGACATATCAGGGACAGATGTAAAAAAAATACAGATTTTTACATACTGTACCTGGTTTTACTGAGCCTGGCAACCCTGATGGGGCCCCCTAGTGGCATGGGGCCCTCGGGCAGTGCTCGAGTGACTCAATGGTCAGTCCGCCCCTGATATATATATATATATATATATACTGTGTATATATATATATATATATATATAATTTGTGTTTGAAACAGCAATAGAAAGTAATTGATATATTTTTTCAACCACCTAAGACCCGGACCAATGTACAGGTTAAGGCCCCTTTTTGCGATTCGGCACTGCGTCACTTTAAGTGACAATTGCGCGGTCGTGCGACGTGGCTCCCAAACAAAATTGGCGTCCTTTTTTCCCCACAAATAGAGATTTCTTTTGGTGGAATTTGATCTCCTCTGCGATTTAAATGTTTTGCGCTATAAACAAAAATAGAGCATCAATTTTGAAAAAGATTCAATATATTTAACTTTTTGCTATAATAAATATCCCCAAAAAAGCGCCTTTTTTTTTCCCCTCAGTTTAGGCCGATACGTATTCTTCTACATATTTTTGGTTAAAAAAAATGGTAATAAGCGTTTAACGATTGTTAAGCGCAAAATTTATAGCGTTTACAAAAGAGGGGATAGTTTTATGGCATTTTTATTAATATTTTTTTTTTACTACTAATGGCGGCGATCAGCAATTTTTTTTGTGACTGTGACATTATGGCGGACACATCGGACACTTTTGACACATTGTTGGGACCATTGTCATTTTCACAGCAAAAAGTGCATTTAAAATGCACCGATTACTGTGAAAATGACAATTGCAGTTTAGGAGTTAACCACTAGATGGCGCTATAGGGGTTAAGTGTGACCTCATGTGTGTTTCTAACTTTAGGGGGGCGGGTTTGGACGTGTGACGTCATTGATCGTCTTTCCCTATATCAGGGAACAGGCGATCACTGACACTGTGAAGAATGGGGAAGGTTTGTTTACAGTCACCTCTCCCAGTTCTTCAGCTCCTGTGACCGATCACGGGACACCGGTGGCGATCAGGTCCGTGCGTGCCGCGGCCGTGGTCACGGAGCTTCGGACCGGGTCGCGGGCCCGTGCCGCGACCCACGGCTGGGCACTTACAGAGGACGTACAGGTACGTGCTTGTGCCCAGCCGTGCCATTCTCCCGATGTATATCTGCAGGAGGCGGTCCTTAAGTGGTTAAAAATACATAATTCATGTGTATAACCAATATAGTGTTATTTGGCGTCTATTTTTTTTTCTTTTTCCCATCACATATTTTTTTTGAGTATAAAACATTTATAGTGACTTTCTTTATTAAGTCTTCTATTGCCAACATTACCCTCACCTGACTTTTTGGATTTTGACAAATGGAAATGGACATTGTAACGGAACCCCAAACGGGACAGGGGTTAACGCAGTTTAAGATACTCCATTCTGAACCCAAGACAGTTTATCGACACTCCACAATCCGGCGACACGACCCATACGGATTTCCCCCAGAAACGAAACACACAGCTCTGTTTGAGGTTCAATAGACCCTTTAATGAGAAACTCAAGCTCTTTATATACAGTCAGCAACCAAAAATAATCAATGACTCAACTCCACCCACAACATTATACAATGGTTACTAACGAGCCTACAATACACATCTTTTAGGTAGACATCATGACTCCGACTTCTCTCACCTGCTATACAATACACATTCCTTTAGTAGACATAATTTACATGAGCTAATTACTACAGCTGACAAGTCAGACATCTGACCTATAAGCCTTGTACACACGATCTGTCCATCCCATGAGAATGGTCTGAAGGACCATTGTCATTGGTTAACCGATGAAGCTGACTGATGGTCTGATGTGTGTACACACACGTATCAGAACGCGGTGACGTAAAACACAACGACGTGCTGAAAAAAATGAAGTTCAATGCTTCCAAGCATGCGTCGACTTGATTCTGAGCATGCATTGATTTTTAACCGATGGTCTGCCTACTAACGATCAGTTTTGACCTATCATTTAGTAATCCATAGGTTAATTTTAACACAAGTTGGCTCTTTTTTAACCTAAGATTAAATAACCTATGGGGCCCACACACGATCGGTTTTGACTGATGGAAACGGTCCATCAGACCGTTGTCCTCTGGCCAGCCTATCGTGTTAGACTGTGCTAACTCACAACACACATCAATTATCAATAGAACTTTCACACAATACAGTATCAATTAGCGTAACACAATGAAAGGTTCTTAGGAGCCATACTAAGGTTCATTAACATCACAGTAGCAGACAACATTAACACCTTAACAGTATGTGTTCCCACATTGAATGAGTCCCTCTTTCTACTGACCTCTTGGGTTCAGAATGAACAACCTGGAAATAGTTCTTGCAGACATTCTTGAATATATTGTGGATTACAGACCCATGTTAAAACAATCCAACATATGTCCCTTATTTCCTGGCTTAATCTGTGTAAGAGCTTCTGGGTCCCACGGCCCTCCCATTACAGACATGATGGAAGGCATTTGGTATACATGTCTTCTAGTTTATCTACCGTATATCCTTCTATTTCTCTCTCTGTTTATCTATATCTTTCTATTTCTCTATCTTTTTATCTAACAAATCATTTATTTATTCATTTTTGTATTCGTTTAAGTTCTCCTGCAATACTTCATCACAAAATCATCAAATGACAGCCTTCATCTTCAAACTGGATCTTTCAATCAAAAATCCTCCAAAATGTGTAAAGTTCCTATCCTGGAGTGACAACTTCCCACCAAAAAGTCTATATTTCGACTCAAGCAGAACTGTGCCTTGCCCATATATTTTTGTTATACTTAACAACATAGAACTTTGTACAAAGTGTAGCCAATAAAGCTTTTCTGATGGCCTTTGATGTAACAGGTAGTCATCATTGTCTATGAGTCTTCATTGTTGTAACGGCTACCCAAGTAGGGAGAGGGTATCAGCCGCTGACGACGTCCTTTTCCCTGGCAAGTTGCTATATAAGTAAGTCCAGTATAAGCTCATCCACGAGATCCAGAGGGAGAGTCAGGTCCAGTTGTAAAACGAACAGAATAATATTCCCATAGCATACCCTTTTCAAGAACGAGACATGACTACGTTTTGAAGGGTCAAACATCACAACTTTAATGAACATCTCCTGGTTTATATCTAGTTACAAGCTTGTGAGTACTCAAGGAACAATGGAACTCTCCGCCCCCTCCCTCCACAGGGGGGCCCCAAGGCAGACACCCTGTCACCAGGTCAAAGAAGACACATTTCTTTCTCACATAGACTTCAATCAACCCCCAGAACAATACTCAATCACTTAAGGATAAACACAGGTCTTTCACACACAAATAGATCAATTAACCTTTGGGGATAGACAGGTGCATGAATATTATAGATGTACAGACAAAATACATAGTTCTGTTACACTGCTCCCCTTTTGTGGAACACTCCGGCAGACCCGGATTGATCCTTTTCGGGTCAACTTGGGGATGTCCGGTCTGCTGTTAGGGTGAAAGTTCAGTTTGCCTGGACAGTCCATCGGCATTGCCATTAAATCTGCCAGTTCGGTAGCTGATGGTGAAGGTGAATAATGGAATTCAGTTCTGGAACAGTCACTTGCTTTGCTCTCTCAATGGCTCCCAAAACCTGTTGCTGATGCTCTTGGGAGAGATAAGGCACCACCTGAGCGCAGATCCCATTTAACCTTTTGACAATTTCAGCCTGTTTGTGCATTTCAATGTTCAAGCCACGGGACATCTCATAATACATGACGTAGTGTCGTTGCATCTCCGATTTCTCACTGGCCAACTTGTCACATTCCCATTTTAGACTGTGATATTGGGCCGGATCTACAGTACATGTCGGGGCAGGTAGTCTTACCTGGGTCTCAGCAGCAAGCGAGTTGGTTCCAGCAACGCGGGTTGGGGCACAGGTAGTCACGGTGTGGACTTCAGCGGGGCACATCGGGGCGTACGCAGAAACAAGGGGGGCCAAATCATTCCCCAGTAGTACATCTGCTGGCAAATCCTTCATCACCCCCACATTCACATGTCCCGAACCCACCCCCCAATCCAGGTGAACCCGGGCAACGGGTAGCCGGAAGACGGTGCCTCCTGCTACTCTTACGGCTACGGTGTCTCCGGTGTGCTGGTTCTCTGGGATGAGTTTCTTCTGTAGCAGGGTCATGGTGGCCCCAGTATCACGTAATCCATTGGCTGCCTTTCCATTGACCCAGACAGTCTGCCTGTGTTGCTGCCTGTTGTCCTGGTTAGCTGCTTGTATCGGATCTGCCTCATGCAGAACACCCCAATGTTCTACCTCCCCAACGCCGTGGGCCGCAGGCATGGATGTGTGGGGGTTCCCCCTTTCTGGCTGTCTCCATGACTGGGATTGCCTGGGTAAATTTAATGAACAGTCTGACTTTTTGTGCCCTGGTTGTTTTTGAATCAGAGCGATAGTAGCCTCGGTATCTCTTAGGCCTTGTGCTACTTGTCCATTCACCCGTACCTCCTGACGGTGATGCTGACGGTTATCTGGAGAGGCCGCTTGTATTGGGTCTGCCTCATACAAAATTCCCAGACATTCCTCAGGGCCCACCTCGGTCTCAAGGCAGTGGGCCACAGAGGGCCACGATGGAGTGACCTCTGTGTTGGATGTCGGACGTCTCCAGTTGTTATTTGTAGCTCTCAAAGGACAAAAACGAGCAATATGTCCCGTGTTGCTGCAGTGATGGCACGTCACCCTAGACGAATCCCGGGGATAGTTGTTGGGTTCCTGAGGACGTGGTGGTCCTGGTGGGACTGGAGCCTGAAACTCTGGGCGTGAGGTGCTGGTTGGAGTACACGGTTCTACCTTATGAGCCAGTCTTGTAGTACCCTGGCTTACTTTCCTTGTTTCCGCGTACTCATCTGCTAGCCGCGCCGCCTCGTTTAAGTTAGCGGGACGGCGATCTCGTACCCAGTCCTGTATGTTTGCGGCCAGGTCTTGGAAGAAATGTTCCATTAGGAATAGCTGCAATACTTTCTCCCCAGTGTTGGCCTTGCACCCTTGGACCCAATGGGATGCCACCCTTTGCAACTGGTTGGCCCATTCCATGTGGGAGTCCACAGCCTTCTTCTTGGATTCCCGGAAGCGACGGCGGTAGGTTTCTGGGGTTACGGCATATCGGGTTAACAGCGCCTTTTTCACTTGCTGATATTGTAAAATATCTTCTGGAGCAAGAGCCCGAAAAGCTTCATTGGCTTTGCCCGACAATTTCCCAGACAAAATAGTGACCCATTGGTCTGGTGGTACCTGGTGTAGTGAGCACTGTCTCTCAAAATCCGCCAAATATCCATCTATTTCCTCCTCACTTTCTACAAAAGCTTTAAATGCAGTGAACGGTATTTTCTTTCCTGTATCGGCGGGTGGGGAAGTAGGAGCTGCGTGTGTAATGGGCTGTCTAGCTCTTACCAGTTCCAGTTCTTGTCCCCTCTTGGTTTGAATCTCCTCTCTTGCTTCCCGGAAAAGCTGGTTTATTAGTTCCGTGGACGTTTCTGGATACAAGGATAATCTCCGCTGTACAATATCAGTAATTACATCTTCCTTGCTGACAGGTGCTAGAGGCTCCGCTCCTTCCATGGATCCATCCATTTGGTCCAGCTCCAGTAAATCCGCTATGAGCTCCCTCCGTGGTCTGTTACTGGCACTCCTACCACGACTCTCCAATAAATCTTTTAGTGTGGATCTTTTCAGCCTGGCGTACTGGGACTCCATTCAGAACTTGCTCCTTGGATAAAAGGACCATCCCACCGCTGCCAACCAATGTAACGGCTACCCAAGTAGGGAGAGGGTATCAGCCGCTGACGACGTCCTTTTCCCTGGCAAGTTGCTATATAAGTAAGTCCAGTATAAGCTCATCCACGAGATCCAGAGGGAGAGTCAGGTCCAGTTGTAAAACGAACAGAATAATATTCCCATAGCATACCCTTTTCAAGAACGAGACATGACTACGTTTTGAAGGGTCAAACATCACAACTTTAATGAACATCTCCTGGTTTATATCTAGTTACAAGCTTGTGAGTACTCAAGGAACAATGGAACTCTCCGCCCCCTCCCTCCACAGGGGGGCCCCAAGGCAGACACCCTGTCACCAGGTCAAAGAAGACACATTTCTTTCTCACATAGACTTCAATCAACCCCCAGAACAATACTCAATCACTTAAGGATAAACACAGGTCTTTCACACACAAATAGATCAATTAACCTTTGGGGATAGACAGGTGCATGAATATTATAGATGTACAGACAAAATACATAGTTCTGTTACAATTGTCTATGAGTCTTCGTTGTCTATGAGTCTTCATTGTCTATGAGCCTTCGTTGTCTATGAGTCTTCGTTGTCTATGAGTCTTCGTTGTCTGAGTCTTCGTTGTCTGAGTCTTCGTTGTCTATGAGCCTTCGTTGTCTATGAGTCTTCGTTGTCTATGAGTCTTCGTTGTCTGAGTCTTCGTTGTCTGAGTCTTCGTTGTCTATGAGCCTTCGTTGTCTATGAGACTTCATTGTCTATGAGTCTTCGTTGTCTATGAGTCTTCGTTGTCGATGAGTCTTCGTTGTCTATGAGTCTTCGTTGTCTATGAGTCTTCGTTGTCTATGAGTCTTCGTTGTCTATGAGCCTTCGTTGTCTATGAGTCTTCGTTGTCTGAGTTTTTTGTTGTCTATGAGTCTTCGTTGTCTATGAGTCTTCGTTGTCTATGAGTCTTCGTTGTCTATGAGTCTTCGTTGTCTATGAGCCTTCGTTGTCTATGAGCCTTCGTTGTCTATGAGTCTTCGTTGTCTGCTTTGAAGTTGTACAAACCTCTCCCTTCCAGGTATCTTTGTTCTGGAGTTTTTCATGTCCTATCATCTGCAAGACTCTGTTGTGTTGTCGAGAAGGTTAAGTTAGACATAGGGATGAGACGAGAAGACGTGGGTTCAGTTTAACCATGTTTCGGCTAAACATGAGCACCAAATCCGAACCCCTTTAAAATTCAATATTAACCACTAGAGGCCCGAGCTATAGTCAAATGACGGCTACAGCGCGGGCCTGAAGATCCGGGAGGACGTCAATAGACGCCACGTCCTCCCCTTTTCACATGTGCTGTGATCACCTGAGTCACTGAGACTCGGTGGATCACAGAACCGTGTAAGGGGCTGGTCCCGGCTCCTTACCATGTGATCAGCTGTCGGCCAATGACAGCTGATCACATGATGTAAACAAAGGATCGGTAATCATTTTTTTTCTCCTTGCGCTGACAGTGTGAGGAGAAAAAAAAGCAGATCACCGTCTTGTTTACAAGGGACATCAGTCCGGAAGAGGAAGGAGGTGTATCTGCCTCCTCTGTGCCCAAAAATACTGCCTGCCAGTGCCCACAGTGCCACCTATCAATGCCTACAAGTGCCACCTATCAATGCCCACCTGTGTGTCCAATCAGTGCCACCTAGTAATGCTGCCTATCTGTGTAACCGATCAGTGCCTATAATTGCCACTTGTAACGGAACCCCAAATGGGACAGAGGTTAACGCCATTTAAGATATTCCATTCCGAGCCCAAGACAGCTTATCGACACTCCACAATCCGGCGACACAACCCATACGGATTTCCCTCCCAGAAACGAGACACAGCTTATATACACCAAAAAGAATACTTGCAGTAATCAAATGGACAATGACACACTCCACCCACAACATCATACAATGGTTACTAACGAGCCCCCCTCAATACACATAATTTACCCAGACAAGGCAACTCCGAGATACGACCTTTCAAGATAGACACCTGCTATACAATACACATTCCTTTAGTAGACATCATTTACGTGAGCTAATTAACTACAGCTGACAAGTCAGACATCTGACCTTTAGACTGTGCTAACTCACAACACACATATATCATCAATAGAACTTTCACACAATACAGTGTCAATTCTCTGCACTTTCTCCAGTTCCCCGATATCCTTTCTGAGAAGTGGAGCCCAAAACTGAATATTACAGATGAGGTCTTACTAATGATTTGTACAGATGATATCTTTCTCTCTCTGGAGTCCATACCTCTCTATACAATAAAGGACTTTGCTCGCTTTGGAGACCGCAGCTTGGCATTGCATGTTATTATTGAGCTTATGAAACTGGACAGTTTTATCATTCTTTTGTTATGAATAAATGTACACAATTTTAGACAAGTGATGTATTTTTGGCACCTTAAAATCCCATAAATTATCTTTTTGTATTGTATACATTTGATTTTTTCCCCTTGAATTTCTCCTTTTATGCCCCCCCCCCCACCCCAGTAGACGTATATTTTACAGCCTGTACATGACTTCATGTGGCCACACACCGCTCTGCACTCTACATACATCAGCCGTGTTTGTGGTTTCTGTGGCTGGACTCTGGACACATCTGTCCACCAAACATGACTTCCAGATTAAACAGAAGGGAAGGAGAATAACAGGCTGCGAAGCTGACGTTCATGTCTACTCTTTAATTCCCATTTTTCCTTTGTATCTCTGCCATGGCTACGTTGCAATTTAGGGATTACATTTCTATGAGAGAGACAAGACATGAAATAAAAAAATATCTCATTTGTATTTATACGGTAAAAGTGGACCTTTCATTAAAGTTCACACGTCACATCAATCTACAGGGAGAAGAATATCACATTTCTGTTTTGAGTATATATATATATATAATGAGTTCTTATGATACACAAAAACTGCTAAGCTTCCTTGTGTGACCTAAAGCCTAGGCAACCTCTATGGTCACAAGGCCTTGACAGCTTAGGGACCCTTCATGGTCAGATGGTCATTTTCCTTGAAAGCCTAGGCACACTTGATGTTCACATGGCAATTCACCTCTAAAGTCTAAGCACCCTCAATGGTCACATGGTCATTCCCCTTGAAAGCCTAGGCACCCTCGATGGGTCACATGGTCATTCACCTTGAAAGCCTAGGCACCCTCGATGGTCACATGTTTACCTACCTTGAATGTGTAAGCACCCTTGATGGTCACAGTCCTTTACCTTGAAAGACTAGGCATGGTTGATGGTCACATGGCAATTCGCCTCAAAAGTCTATGTACTATCAATGGTCACATGGTCACTTACCTTGAAAGCCTAGTAAACTTTTCTGGTCACAAGGTTACTTACCTTGACAGCTTATGGACTCTTGATGGTAACATGGTCATTTACCTTGAAAGTCTAAGCACGCTTGATGGTCACATAGTCATTTACCTTGAAAGCCTAGGCACCCTGGATGTTCCCATGGTCATTCCCTTGAAAGCCTAGGGACCCTGGATGGTCACATGGCAATTCACCTCAAAAGTCTAGGCACCCTCAATGGTCACATGGTCATTCCCCTTGAAAGCCTAGGCATGCTTGGTGGTCACATGGCAATTCACCTCTAAAGTCTAGGCACCCTCGATGGTCACATGGTCATTCACCTTGAAAGCCTAGGCACCCTCGATGATCACATGTTTACCTACCTTGAAAGTCTAAGCACCCTTGATGGTCACAGTCATTTACCTTGAAAGACTAGGCATGCTTGATGGTCACATGGCAATTCACCTCAAATGTCTAGGCACTATCAATGGTCACATGGTTATTCACCTTGAAAGACTAGGCACCCTTGATATTCACATAGTCACTTACCTTGAAAGCCTAGGCACTCTTCCTGGTCACAAGGTTACTTACCTTGACAGCTTATGGACTCTCAATGGTAACATAGTCATTTACCTTGAAAGTCTAGGAATGCTCGATGGTGCCATGGCAATTCACCTCAGAAATCTAGGATCCCTCAATGGTCACATGGTCATTCACTTCTAAAGTCTAGGCACCCTTGCTGGTCACATGGTCATTCCCCTTGAAAGCCTAGGCACCCTCGATGGTCACATGGTTATTCACCTTGAAAGCCTAGGCACTCTTGATTGTCACATAGTCATTTACCTTGAAAGTCTAGGCACCCTCAATGGTCACATGTTTACCTACCTTGAAAGTCTAAGCACCCTTGATGGTCATATGGTCATTCCCCTTAAAAGCCTAGGCACCCTCGATGGTGACATGTTCATTCCCCTTGAAAGCCTAGGCACCCTCGATGGTCACATGGTCATTCATCTTGAAAGCCTAGGCACTCTGCATTGTCACATGGTCACTTACCTTGAAAGCCTAGGCATGAAAGCCCTGAAAGCCTTGAATGGTCACATGGTCATTCCCCTTGAAAGCCTAGGCCCCCTGGATGGTCACATGGCAATTCACCTCGAAAGTCTAGGCACTATCAATGGTCACATGGTCACTTACCTTGAAAGCCTAGGAACCCTTCCTGGTCACAACTTAAATGAGCTGTAAAGGAAAACATTTTTTTTGCTGAAATGACTGTTTACAGGGTATAGAGACCTAGGGCCAGATTCAGGTAGGAGAGCGAATCTTTATTTTGGAGTAACGTTTCTCATTTACGTTACTCCGTCGAAACTTTAGGAGCAAGTACTGTTATTCACCTAGCACTTGCTCCTAAAGTTGCGGCGGCGTATCGAAAATGTGCCGGCGCAATTCAAATTGGGCGGGTAGGGGGCGTGTATTATTTAAACTAGGCGCGATCCCGTGGCGAACGTACTGCGCATTCGTCGACTGTCAGTGCGCATGCTCCAAATTCTGTCAGTGAATGTCAATGACGTCAATCCCCATTCACGGACGTTTTACGCAAACGACGCAAACATTTTTACATTCGCCGCGATGACGACGGCCATACTTAACATAGGATACTCCACCTAGGGGGCATGTTTTTCTTTACGCCGCGTATCACTTACGGAAACGTCGGAAAGTCACTGCGTCGGGCCCGAGTACGATCGTGAATTGCCGATTCTCGCTAATTAACATATTCTCGGCGTTAATCAGCGGGAACGCCCTGAGCGCCATTTTTAAAATTGCAGTTCTGATACGACGGCGAAATACAATTACGCCGCTCGTATAGGAACTCAAACCCGGCATTTCTTGTTTTCTGCTTACAGAAAACAGATAAGTCGGCTCAAAGTGAGAGTTATGCTGGCGAATCACTGATACTCCAGAGTAACTCTACCTGAATCTGGCCCATAATAGTTAACTGATTGCTTTTAAAAATTATTAAAAATAGATAAATATCAATCATATAATGTGCCTGCAGTTTCAGTTTCGTTTTTCATCTAGTTTCATGCTTCTGTGAAGTACAGAGACACAGATCCAATACAGGGCAGTGTTTGTTTTTAAAATTAAACTGATTGGTTCTGAGGGGCTTTAGACACACAGTAATCACACCTCCTTGATTAGAGACCACAGAGAGAAGCTCCCATGAGTTTTTTTTATAAGGAAACAGACAACCAGGAAGTGTGGAGATTAGAGAAGGATTACAGCAACTTCAAAGCAAAAACGAACAATGAGGACATGAAAATAGGATTGAAAGTCAAGGCACCCTCAATGGTTAGATTGTCATTCACCTTAAAAGCTAGGGACCCTAGATGTTCACATGGCCACATACCTTAAAAAGCCTAGGCACCCTTCCTGGTCACAAGGTTACCTACCTTGACAGATTAGATACTCTTGATGTTTACATTTACAGTCATTTAGGCACTCTTGATGGTTCCATGGTCATTAAACTTGAAAACCCAGGCAATCTCAGTGGTCACATGGTCACTTACCTTGAAAGGCTAGGCACCATCAATTGTCACATGCTCACTTACCTTGAAAGCTTAGGCACCATTGCTGGTCACAAGGCCAGTTATCTTGACAATTTAGGGACCCTCGATGGTTGCATGTTTACTTACCTTGAAAACCTACAGTAAGCACCCTTAATTGGTCACACAGTCACATATCTCGACAGCTTAGGAACCCTTGATGGTCACATGGTCTTTTACCTTGAAAATCTAGGCATTCTTAAATGTAACATGGTCATTTACCTTGAAAAAGTTTAGGCATTCTTGGTGATCACATGGTCATTTTACTTTAAAGCCTATGCACCCTTGATGGTCACATGTCTACTTACCTTGAAAGCTTGGTTACCCTTGATGGTCACATGGCCATTTACATTGAAAGCACCCTCAATCACATGGTCACCCTGACACCCTGACAAGAGCCATGTGTATGCTTAACATCACTAGATACAATACTGCAGAGAATCCACTGCTTTCAATCAGACATGGACCTGTCTAGGAGCTCTGAAGAAGAGGGGACATCCCTCGAAACGTGTCAGCTTTCTTTGGACTCTACATCCCACCGTTGTTACTGGCCAGCAGATGCTGCTGGATGACGCAAGTGATGGACTTTATACAATTTGCTTGATTTTATCACTCGTTTGTGAGTATGCAATTTTAACCTTTTCCTGGATTGGGACAAAAAAGTGGCCCTGGACTTCATCCTGACCGGCCCATGGTACAGTGCACATCAGGGTACAGAGCCCAGCACATCAGGGCACAGCACATCTGGTTACAGGGCACAGCACATCAGGACGTGGCACATGGCACATCAGGGTTCAGGACATAGCACACAAGGATGGGGTACAGGACACAGCACATCGGGGAACAGCTCATCAGGGTACAGGGCATGGCATATCAGGACACGGCACATCAAGGTACAGCACATAGGGGTGGGTCACGTGGCACATCAGGGCACATGGCACATTGGGGCATATCAGGGCACATGGCACATTGGGGCACATGGCACACTGGTGCACATCAGGGCACATGGCACATTGGGGCACATGGGGCACATCAAAGCACATGGGGCACATCAGGGTACATGGGGCACATCAAAGCACATGGGGCACATCAAAACACATCAGGGTACATGGGGCACATCAGGGTACATGGGGCACAGTGTTTACTAGTCGTTTTCTTCAAATGCAGAGCAGCGCAGGAAGCGTCTGTAATAAGTTCTCTCTCATGTCATGCTGCTCCTCGGTGGCCCCTCCTCTCTTCTCCCATCAAATGATGTCACAAGCAAATGCGTATTAAAGAGAAGAGAGGAGGGGCCGCCGGGGAGCAGTGTGACATGAGAGAGAACTTATTACACACGCTACACTGCAGGCTGGATAAATCTCTATCTATCCGTCAGGCGCCAGATGTCAGTGATTGACAGTAGATCGCTGCGGACCTCAGGGGGAATTCACCGCAGATGCAATAGGCAAATTAGGCAGCCACTTAGACCGACCCACTGAGCCATCGGCCCATCGGGAAAGTCCCGGTAGTCCCAATGGCCAGTGCATGCCTGACCTTTACAATATTAGAGTGTCGCAAAGGTAATGCGGAAGGCCGGTGCGCCCTCTGTTCCATTTTACTTTTAGGATTTCTTCTGAGTTCCCTCCTGACCTGGTGATGGCGGTAGCACAGCTGATGTGGTGGCTTGATTAGCGAAGACCCACTTTTTCAATCAACCACACAGCAATCTCTTGAGCGCAGAGGATTCGTTTTTTTTTTCATGTTGGGTTTTTACACCCTGAAAAGCAGGGCCGATCCTAGGGTCACAGACGCCTGGGTGCAGAAATATTGCCGGTGCCCCATACATGGGCGTGGTCATCTTTACTAACTCCTCCCCTTTACAAATGTGTCCCCCATCAGAGTCCCCCAGCTGGTGTCCCCCATCAGAGCCCCCCCAGCAGGTGTCCCCCATCAGAGCCCCCCCAGCAGGTGTCCCCCATCAGAGCGTCCCACGTCAGGTGTCCCCATAGATCAGTACCTGTCCAATAGATCCCTGTAGCTCGGGTGTGCTGGGAGCAGAAGCACATTACAGGGGGCGGGGCATACATGGCATCTTTGGTTACTGGGTAAGATGCCACCCTCCTAGGTTACTAGGAGGGTGGCACTCTAAGAGCATTTCTGGGAGTGCGCAGGATGATTTGCAGCAGCTCTGGCCAACCCAGAAGCCTCTCATCACACCGCATGTTGGGTTTTTACACCCCGAAAAGCAGGGCCGATCCTAGGGTCACAGACGCATGGGTGCAGAAATATTGCCCGTGCCCAATACATGGGCGTGGTCATCTTTACTAACTCCTCCCTTTTACAAATGTGTCCCCCATCAGAGCCCCCCAGAAGGTGTCCCCCCTCAGAGCCCCCCCAGCAGGTGTCCCTATCAGAGCCCCCCCCAGCAGGTGTCCCCCATCAGAGCCCCCCACAGCAGGTGTCCCCCATCAGAGCCCTCCCACAGCAGGTGTTCCCATCAGAGGACCCCCCACAGCAGGTGTCCCCGTCAGAGCCCCCCACGTTAGGTGTCCCCATAGATCAGTACCTGTCCAATAGATCCCTGTAGCTCGGGCGTGCTGGGAGCAGAAGAACATTACAGGGGGGTGGGGCATACATGGCATCTTTGGTTACTAGGTAAGATGCCACCCTCCTAGGTTACTAGGAGGGTGGCACTCTAAGAGCATTTCTGGGAGCGCACGGGATGATTGGCAACAGCTCTGGCCAACCCAGAAGCCTCTCATCACACCGCCATCACACGCAGAGGGGGCGGGGCAGACAGGAGACTGCTCCATGCGCACCGGACAGAATTAATTAGCGGAGCCTAGTGCCGGAACGTGTGGTACCCAACCCGGAATCCGGGGACAGTGGGAGGTATGCGCTCTTGTCAGTTGCCAGTGGAGAGAGCCAGCGGAATGGGGAACCGCAGCACCCGCTACATGCGCTCCGCCTCTGGACAAGGAGGAGGGAGGGGAGCACTTTGGAGCTTTGGCGCCCCCACCTCTGCGGCGCCTGGGTGGGGAGCACCCCACGCACCCTGCCTAGGATCGGCCCTGCTGAAAAGTTCCAGTAGCAAAGAATAATTACAGGACCGCTTCGTAATAAAATATAAATAAATTGTCTCGTATGATCCATAGCGATTTTCTTCAGCCAAACCAAAGACGGCCCAATCTGTCTTCCAATGACAACGGTAATTACGGTATATCAGAATTTTTTTTACAATGAAGCATTTTTTCCTTTTTTTTCTTCTGTGAAATAATAAAGCTAATACATTTAATGTGCCTGAGTTTCATAGATAACTGCGAAAAAAAACTCCAACCATCCGGAGGACGAGGACAAGAACATCACTCAGGACAGAAAGAGAGAACTCGGGATGATTGTGTCTGGTGACGCCGAGACAAATTGTCTCCTCGAATGTTTCATTTTTCAAGGAGAAGAACATAAAGAAGACGATCGGATTGTGACGGGGGAAGAGAGGAACGGACCCCCCCGGGAGAACCGAGACTGACAAGAATTCACTTCAGAAGCTTCACAGAACCGTCATTGCCTGACAGCAGAGAGTCAAGCCGATAAACAGAATCCTCGGATCCGACTCGTAACATGAAAGGGAGCCGCTTTGTACGTTTCGTGAGGAAACCCTTTATATAGAAACGTTCGTCTCGGAAAATAAAACTTCTGTTTGAGTTTGAGCCAAAAAAAATGTGTCCAGTTCCTGCGTCCGTATCCACCATGCATACACTGTATGTACTCCGCCCTAGATCAGGGGTCTCCAAACTTTGACCTGCAGTCCATATGTGGCCCTTTACTCTGGCCCTTGGGGCACCATTCCTTCCACCCATACAAGGCACCATTCTTCTCACTGGAGCCAATGATGGGGTACTAATCCTCCCATGGACACTAGAGATTGGGAACTAATTCTCCCACTGACACCAATCATGGGGCACTATTCTTCTCACTGACACCAGAGATGGGGAACTATTCCTCCTACTGGCTCCAATGATAGGACACTATTCTTCTTAGGCCACGTACACACGACCAAGCTTCTCGGCAGAATCCAGCGAGAAGCTCGTTGGGATCTATATTCTGCCGAGAAGCTCGATCGTGTGTACGTTTTCGCCGAGCAAACTGAGGAGCGAGGCGTCGAGCCAAAATAGAGAGCAGGTTCTCTATTTCCTCAACGGGCCATCGGGACTAATGGCTCGACGCCTTTTTCGACAGCCTGGTCGACGAACTCCCCGGCCGGCCGAGAACCTCGTCGGGCGGAATGATGGGTTTAGCCCGACGAGGTTCTCGTACGTGTGTAAGCGGCCTCACTGGTGTCAATGATGGGGTACTATTCCTCCCACTGGCACCAGAGATGAGGAATTAATTCCCCCACTAACACCAATGATGGGGCACTATTCTTACTGGCGCCAATGATGGGGCACTATACCTCCCACTAATACCACTGCGCCCTCTGTTTCCTCAACGTTTTTCTCAACGTGATTCCTCTCAAGCCTGCCTTGCATACACACATTCATGATAAAAAAAATGCTGGAGCAAAGCGCGGTGACGTACAACAGCACTATAAAGGGGAAGTACCATTCGAATGGCGCCACCCTTTGGGCTGATTATGCTAATTTCCTGTCTCATAACTTGCTTCTGAGCATGCACGTTTTTCCCCCCCTTTTTAAAGCCTATGCGACGATGTGAAAAACGGCAAGAAAAAATAGAGCAGGTTCTAAATTTATAATGCCCATTTTTCACGATCGTTTTTCTCGTCACGAAAAACAATCGTGTGTACGCGGCATATGTTTGAAATGCAAGACTCTGGTGGGTGTAAAAAGATGTCCGCTTTGTGACTTCAGACTGTAGGCTTACTGCGGACGAGTGTGGGGTGTACCAAGATGGCCGCGACGGAACGTCACTTTGGTTGCACTTTCTGATGGGTAGTGGCTTTCTGATAGAACACCGGCAACAGCTTGTGGCACTGATCGTTAAGGGAAAAACCCTACAGGCTGATTGTGCGCAAGTCAATCATTAGATCAATCGATAGTGTACAAACAGCCTGCCCTTACATGGATCGAACTTCAGCCAGCCACTGGATCCATGTATGGCTAGCTTTCGTCTGTTTCAGGTTGGTGCACGTGGCACGCCTCCGGTGCAGTGCGGTCCGATGCGTCCCGGTTCTCTGTTTCAGGAATGAATCAGGGGCAAATTATTGCCTGATATTGGCCCTGAAACAGAGCCAAAGATGTGCACGCTACTCCGCAGCCGCAACAGAGATATGTGAACCGGCTCCATAGAGAGCTGGATTTACTCTGGTCCCAATCACCATCGACACCACCAAAAGCATCATCAGAAGTCTCCGAGACAGCACATCACCAAATGACATAATTTCTACAAAACTCCTGAAAAAATGTACCGAAATCGTGGCACCAAACACATCTCATAAATCAATTGTTCAAAAAAGGTATTTTTCTGACATTCCTCAAGCGAGGCACAATCAAACACCACTTAACCACTTAAGGACCGGATCAATATGCTGCTAAAAGCCCAGAGGCGTTTTTACAATTCGGCACTGCATCGCTTTAACAGACAATTGCGCGGTCGTGCGACCTGGCTCCCAAACAAAATTTGTGTCCTTTTCTTTTGGTGGTATTTGATCACCTCTGCGATTTTTATTTTTTGCGCTATGTACAAAAATAGAGCGACATTTTTGAAAAAAAAAAACAATATTTTTTACTTTTTGTTATAAGAAAAATCGAATAAACTAAATTTTAGTCAAACATTTAGGCCCAAATTTATTCAGCCACATGTCTTTAGTAAAAAAAAATCCCAATAAAAAAAAAATAGCTGGTGGCCGGACCTAGCTAGAAGATGGACGCATAATTCCTGAGCTCCCGCCACCTCAGAGCTAACAAACCTGATAACCGGAGATTTTGACCTACTTAACCCATCGATAATCATGGGCACTGCGTCGAGAACGTCTTCTGCCTCCAGATCGCGATCCCCCAGGGAAAATACCGGGGCGACTACCCAGAACATACCGGACATGTTCCGCTCTCAGAGAGGCAACATGGGGCCCTCCCGTCAAAGCTCCTCATTGAACCTTTCACAATCCCCTCCACACGGGCCATCGGAGATAATACTCCTGACACAAGCGGGAGTGTGCCCACCGGAGAACGATCGGGACGGACCTCCTGGCCCCCCTCAGCAACTGCCGCTCTGCATAGCCGACCTGAGGGCGGTCGCGGCCGACATCAAAGATGCTCTGTCAGCTGCAGTGGCGGAGCTCCGATTGGACATCAGATCGCTGACCGACAGGGTTTCACAGACGGAGAAGGTGGCGGAGGACCATGAAATTGTCCTCAAACACTCGACGAGGAAGATAGACGACCATACCCTGCAACTCCGGGATATGAACCGTCACCTCGAGGACCTCGATAACCAAGGACGCAGGCACAACTTAAGGGTAAGGGTCCTGCCAGAGGCCGTGGAAGGTGATCATGTACCCCAAGTGGTCGCGGGCCTCTTCAATTCTGTGTTGGGCAGACCGCCGCAGGCGCCTGTCCCCATGGACAGAATACACAGAGCGCTGCGGCCCAGGGGAAGAGACACGGACCCCCCACGGGATATAGTTTGCTGTCTCTCCGACTACAGGATGAAGGAGGACATCCTGAAAATGGCGCGTGACAAACGACTGGTACACGAGGGAGCCCCGGTCCATATCTACCAGGACCTTTCGGGGATCACCCTGAAACACCGGAGAGATCTACGGCCGCTGTTAGATGCCCTACGCGACCGCAACATCAGGTACAAGTGGAAATTTTCATTTTGTCTGTCAGCCTCTCATCAGGGCCGCACCGCATTGCTCAGGGTCCCGGAGGATCTGCCCCGTTTCTGTGAGACGCTGGGAATGCCCGTTGTCGCGGTCCCCGAATGGTATGCGGCCTATCGTCAGTCTGTCAGTAAATGGCCGAAAACACAAGTAAAACCGATGGAGACCCAGGCCTCCCGATTCAGACACCAGAGATCCCCCTCACCGTTCCGCCCTCCCCCAGGCTCGCAAGCCCCCAGGGCTGACCGTGGCTCCCCTCACCCCCCGGGAGCCAGGCGGGCTCGGAGAGACTACTAAACCGTTGTCACAAGGGTTCCCCCCTGCCTTAAATCTTTGACTTTGCTTTATTTTTTGCCACCGGTTGCTAAGTGTTTTGTTTGACTGTTGCTGTTGAATCACCCGCCTTTAGCCTGCCCCAGAGACAAAATTTGGGCCACACTGGACCTTGAGACACTCTGTTTGCCATGCCACACGGCCCTACGCGGTCAGCCGCGCCTTCTCCATGCCTCTCGCAGTCAGGCTAGAAGACCATCCCGCTGACCACGCCTATCTTCGAGCCTTAGTGGATCTCTCTTCACCGCCTACGACACCCAGAGTACAGTGCGGTGATTGACAGCCTACGACCCGCCCGGGGGGAGGAGGACCTATAGCTGACATCCGGTGAATTCAATTCCCGGCAAGCGTTGCAAAGTCCTGGTACGGAAGCCCCGGAAGTGACCACGACACCACCAAGATGCGTCATCCCCCGGCGCCGGACACGACCTGTTGCGTGGTGATTCACTGACCCTACCAGGCTGACTATGGGTACCGGACTGCCTCCTGGCGCCCTCACGTCCACCGCTCCAGATCCTGCCGACCACGCCAGGTTGGCAAGGCTGCCACGCTTCTGAACCGCACCGAGAGACTGCCGCCCCACACACCACTTGGATCGCCTCTTGATGTCTAGGCCTCGCCTACAGCGCTCACGCCAACCGATGGTACAGACACCGCCGGATGCGACAAGAACGTCACCCCTCTCCGGGCGACCCCCTGTCCCCTGGTACCCGCGAACTGTCGTCATCGGCCACCACTGGGCCACCTCGCCTGCGGACACCTACATGTTTATAGGCTAAGATCGTCCTTTTGAGCCCCCCGGTGGAGACCGCAGCGACGCTGGTCACCCCTCTCCCTGCTAAGTGCCGAGTCTCTGCCAACCGAGGCGGTGGCCTTGGATGGAGGAGACGGGGCAATGGCTGAGGGGTCGGCAGGGAGTAGACTGATAGGCCGCACAGGCCGGGCGGAGGCGGCCTTGCGGCCCCTCGCCCAGATGTCCGACCCTCCTTGTGGCTACCCCCTCGATGGCAGGATCAGAAGGCTTAATTAGCAAGCTCTGCTCCACTCCACTCCACACTCAGGTCTTCCCAACGATACTAGACTTTGGTCTCTTCTGCTCTGGGGTGGCGTGGTGTTTTGTTTTAGTATTATATAGTTTAGACCAGGTTCCTCTACTACCTGCCTTGTTATACCACTGACCGCAACCACCTTCTGGCGTGCTCCGCCCAACCCCCACACAGTTGTGCAAGGTAAGCTGCTTGCCCACCTTCACAGGGCACAGTCCCTGCGCACACTGTAGACCCCCGCGTGGTCCCACCCTCATCTGGTGGGGGATTCCCTACTCGTGTTTCGCTCCCCCCTCACCCCTGTTGGGTACCACCATCATCTGAACCTCAGCCCACTCCTAGTAGTGCACGACAACATCCACCCTCCCTGACACCGCTCCCCCCCCACCCTCACCCTCTCCTGACCACCATGTCGGACCAGGCTAACTCGGCCCCGAATGCCTCCGATCTAGGTGACACCTTTCGGACGCTCAGACTGTTTTCTCTGAACGTCCAGGGACTTAACAAACCCGAAAAACGTTCTCAGCTGCTATACTCCCTGCAAAAAGACAAGCCTCATATAGTGCTTATCCAGGAGACACGATTTAGGTCGGATAATATCCCTAAGCTTCATAACCACTGTTTCCCCACGGTGTACCATGCGACCACCACTGAGTCAAAGACTAAGGGGGTATCCATCCTCCTCTCCAAACACTGCCCGCTACAGGTGGAAGACATTTTGAGGGATGTGCAAGGTAGATATCTTTTCATTAAAGGGAAACTCCAGGGAACTCCTATCACTATTGCGAACATTTACGCGCCTAACACACGACAAGTTCAGTTTTTTCGAAACACCCTCCATCACCTGACCGCCTTCCAGGCTGACATACTGATCCTAGGAGGGGACTTCAACGTCCCGCTATCCCCGCTTATAGACACTTCAAACGGCTCCTCTTGCCTGACGTACAGAGCACTCAAGGCCATTAAGTCCCAGTTCAGCCTGCTGTCCCTGCACGACTCCTGGCGCACGCTCAATCCCACTGCCAAATATTTCACCTTCTTCTCTCCCATGCACAATAAGTATTCATGCATCGACCACCTTTTCATCACTCAGAACGATCTTGCCCTGCTCTCGGGTGCTTCTATAGAACCTATGCTTCTCTCGGACCATCACCCAATTACGATGACCTTAACCTGGCGGGGACGGCGCGCTCCATCGGGGATCTGGAGGATGGATGACTCTATCCTCCTGGACCCTGGGGACGTAGCCACCCTGACCTCTAGACTAACCCAATACTTCGAGGACAATGGCGCGGGGGAAGTGGCCCCCGCCTCAGTGTGGGCTGCACACAAATGTGTCATCAGAGGGGAAATACTCTCTATGATGTCTAGACGCCGCAAGGACAGGTTGGCTTGTATCACTGAACTGACGCAACGCATCAAATCCCTTGAGCAGACGCACAAACGCTCCCTTGCTATTAATGCCCATGAAGAGCTCCTGAAAGCTAGACAGGACCTCTTGGACCTGATCCAAACTAGACTACGGCACAAATTTGCTTTGACCCAAAAGCTATTTTATGAGTTTGGAAACAAGTCGGGTAAGCTCCTAGCCAATGCCTTGCAGAAAAAGAAGGCAGCCCTTGCAATACACTCCATACTCTCAGAAAAAGGTGACAAGATCACCAGGACCGACCTCATAGCTCAGCAGTTTACACGCTACCTCTCCTCACTCTATGACTTGCCCAAGCCATCTATACCGGCTACAAAGACACCGAGGCCTAGGCTTATAGAGGAATTTTTGGCGACGTATGGTCCGCCACCCTCCCCTACCCCAGACATGTCCCTCCTCGACGCGCCAATTACGACAGAAGAGACCCTCGCGGCCCTGAAACAACTAAAGCCAGGGAAAAGCCCGGGCCCTGACGGGCTATCCTCGGGATATTACAAGACATTTTCTACAGTGCTTATTCCTAGATTCGTCAAAACGTTTAACAACATCCCGCTCCCCCCCCCCACACCGACAGAGACATATTAGAGGCACACATCACATTAATACCCAAGCCTGGAAGAGATGCCACCTTGACTTCCAACTACAGGCCCATCTCTCTACTTAACTTGGACGTCAAGTTGTACGCCAAAATCCTGGCCAATAGGATCCTCCCCTTTTTACCTGACTTGATCTCCACTGACCAGGTGGGTTTTGTCCCTGGCAGAGAGGCCAGGGACAACACCACAAAGGCCATCAACATTCACCACTGGCTCACCTCGCAAAAGGTGGACGGCTTCTTTCTTTTCCTTGACGCAGAGAAGGCATTTGACAGAGTGGCCTGGGATTACATGATGGCGGCCTTAAATCAGGCGGGGCTACCAACCCGATTCCTTCAAATGGTTATGGCATTGTACTCTAATCCGACCGCCAGGGTCAGGGTAAACGGCCACCTGTCCGACGCCTTCTCTGTCCAAAACGGAACTAGACAGGGATGCCCCCTCTCCCCCATACTTTTCATTATATCCATCGAACCGTGGGACAACCCAGACGTCCGGGGCGTCGCGATTGACCGACGCCAATACAAAATCGCTGCTTACGCCGACGATGTCTTAATCCCCCTCATCACTATACCCAACCTCCTCAAAGACCTACAGACGTTTAAAACACTTTCGAATTTCCAGATCAATTTTCACAAGTCAACGGCGCTCAATGTCTCCTTACCTCGAGCAACGGTAGACCTTTGCAAACAGAATTTCCCTTTCAAATGGGGAGCCCAGGACATTACATATTTAGGCATAAAACTCCCGAGGCGACTAACCGACCTTTACACCAACAATTTTCTCCCCGCCCTTCGAGCGATGAAAACTGACTTGCTTACCTGGACTAAGCATAACTTCTCATGGTTCGGAAGGGCGGCGGTGATAAAAATTAATATCCTGCCGAGGTTACTGTACTTACTGCAAGCTGTCCCAATCAGACTGCCCCCCTCCTTTTTCACCTTCCTCAAACAGATTTGCCGATCGTTCCTTTGGGCCGATCGCCCCGCTAGGCTGAGCTGGAACAGACTGACCCTACCTAAGCACAGGGGAGGCATTGGCCTCCCGGACCCATTCCTCTATTACACTGCTTGCCACCTCACCAGGATCGTAGACTGGCATGTCCATAGGAACAGCAAGGATTGGGTGTCCTTGGAGGACGCTATTCTGGGGGTGCGATCCGCTCACCTACCTTGGATTGACCCACACGCCGCCCCAAACACTTGTAAGGCCCACCCGCTCGTCAACGTTTCCATGACCATATTCAGGACAACGTGCAGATCCATGGACACGACGCCCTCCCCAGGTCCCATGACGCCCCTAACCCACAATCTCGACTTCCCGGCGGGCATCCAAGTGTCAACCGGCAATGCACTCTCACATGAACGAACGATTCGTGCCCACCATTTCTTTGTGAACGGCTCCCTGCTGACACACCCGGCTGTGCCCTCGAGGCTCCCGGAGGCTACTATTCCTCGCTTTAACTATTTCCAAATCCGACACTTCCTCCACAACGTACCGACTCTCCGGGTGTGGACCAGAGACCTCACCCCGTTCGAGCGTTTATGCAACCAGCTTGACCCACAGAAACACCTAATCTCGACGCTGTACTCTCTATTGACCTCCGGACTCAAGCCTAACTCTGATATACACCATTCATGGGAAACTGACCTAGCTATCTCCCTCTCAGACGACGACTGGTAAGCGGTCTGGGAACACACCCACAAGGGGTCGGTTAACGTGTCAGCCCAAGAGAATAGATTTAAACTCTATTCCCGTTGGTATAGAACGCCCGAGAAACTCCACAAAATTTTCCCCTCCGTAGCTCCCACATGCTGGAGATGTAATTCGGAAACCGGCACTCTCCTCCATGTATGGTGGGACTGCCCTACCTTACAACCGTTCTAGAAAGAGGTACATACCCTCATATCCCAAATCACCACCTACACACCTGACTTCACCCCCGCACAATACCTGTTGCATCACACGTCTCTACCCAAATCGGTATACCGTAAATCGCTGACCCTGCACCTTATTAATGCGGCCACACAGTGCATACCGGTTCACTGGAAGGAACCCTTCCCCCCACTGTAGCTGAATGGCGGTCCCGAGTAGACAGAATAGAGGAGATGGAAATGCTTATCCACCAAGCCAAGGATACCCAAGACAAATACAGATACACATGGGCCTGCTGGACCCACTATAGGACTTCCATGAACTATCCGTGCCCCTCCACAAGCCGAGTAGACCCGACTCTCCCCCCCCAGTAGCTGGCACCGCCGGCCCCTGGTCTGTCCCCATGCTAAGTGGCCTCTTCCCATTCCCTGGACAACGCCAGTCAGCTCTATCGCCTCTGGAGACACCTGTTCCCTCCCGCCCACAGGTTGTTCCCTTTAGGGGTGGGCGGTTGTAGGGTAGCTCCCCGTTGGTCCAAGCCTACATCAACTGCACAAGGCAGCCCTCGTGCACTTCCCCATATAGGTCGATACACTTATGATACTCCCATTACCTCACCGACAGGGGTCCCCTATGACAGGGTCCGGGAGGATGGATGCCACCAGTGCCATCTTAACAGCATTATAGGCCCCCGGGCAATACAGTGCACTGGGGCCCTGTCTACACAACCACGCACAAGAATTTACTGCCAAAAATCATGAAATTTACTGGCAGAACCACAATTTTTTATTGGCACTGCAAAAAAGTACCTAAAATTACAGTTTTACAAATTTCTTCATTGGCATGAAGGTTAGGTTACTGTAACCCAGCCTGATCAGAGTTTCCTCTTGCATCAGAGTCTGCAGGATTCCCCCTTACAGTGAAAGGGAACTCTTATGTAAAGGGGAACACTGCAGATCATGATGTAAGGGGGAACTCTGATGTGGAGGGGGGGGGGGGGTCTCTGGTGACCAGAGACCACCTTATATCAGAATCCACTGCTTTCTCTTTACATCAGAGTTCCCACTTACATCACGGTCCTCAGACTGAGTTCCCCCTAGCACTGTAAGGGGGAATCCTGCAGACTCTGATGTAAAGGGGAACCACCTTCCGTAGAGTAAATACACTAAGGTAATATTTTTGTATTCACTCCCCCCTTTCTTTAGCAACCACCCGCCCTTAGACTGGCCTGGTGGTGCTATCACTGACCTCCTCTCAGGTGCACCATGCAAGGCTCAGTCAGATGGCTCCAGCTTGGCTGCTCTGGTTTTATCCTATAGTCTCTTCATGTCTGACTTCTCCTGTGACCCCCATCCCAGCGGCGCTCCCACTCTTAACTCCTCTCCAGACTCTTCCTCAGAGACTGTAGACACGATACAGTTCTACAGTTCTGACCCGCCATTCTCCACCATTTTTTACTGGAGTCGCTGGGCAGCCAATGGGGCCCCCCAGGCAAGTGGGGCCCCCGGGCAACTTCCCAGTGTGCCCAATGGAAAAGACAGCCCTGGATGCCACATATCTGCTAGGTTCATAAGTCCCACTTGGCGTGCATAACGCCCACTGACCCCATCCCCCGACGTAATTGGTTTGTTTTTGCATAATGTGTTAGGATTGCGCCCAGTCTTTCTTTCTTGCACGCAATCTTTTATTTTGTACCTTTAAAATTGACTTTGTGCAGGGCAAAAAGAAAAGGAGCCCCCAGATTTTTTGACACCCTCCAGCTGCCATTCCTGTTATTGCTGATGTTTATGTTACAATGTACTTACTACTTTTTGTGCAACAGCGGCTGCGACCGCGATTCGACTGTTATTTCTAATGTGTTTGCTGCACTGCATTGCTTGTACCGCTAATATGCATATCAATAAAAAAAAATTGGGAAAAAAAAAAAAGGAAATTCACATTGCTATTAAATCTTTCCCAAACTACAAAAAAAAAAAAAAAATAGCTATCTAGCGACAATAGTGACACTAATAAAGCGATCAGAAAACTGATCGCTTAGTGACACTGGCAATAGGGGGTGAAAGGGTTAACTAGGGCGGTGATCAAGGGGTTAATTCATGTTTTCTGGATAGAAAACAATAATACGCCGGCGGGAAATTCGAATTACGCCAGTGTATCTGTAGATACACCGGCGTCATTTTTTTGAGAATCTGGCCCAAAGCTTTTTTTAACCCGATGATTAAAACGACCTTGCCCACACACGGTCGTGAAAATTAAATGCTCTAGCAAAGCGCGGTGACGTACAACGCGTACAACGGCACTATAAAGGGGAAGTTCCATGCGGATGGCGCCACCCTTTGGGCGGCTTTAGCTGATTCCGTGTTAGTAAAAGACGATTTGCGCTTTTCTGTCTGTTACAGCGTGATGAATGTGCGATCTCCATTATGAACGCTAGTTTTACCAGAACGAGCGCTCCCGTCTCATAACTTGCTTCTGAGCATGCGCGGATTTTTCACGTCGTTAGCCCCCTTTCACATTTGTACGACTTCGAAGTGGTGCGATTTTACCGCGATTTCGCGGCCGCGATTTTACCGCGATTTTGCCGCGATTCGCGGCCGCGATTTCAATGAATGCCTGTGTAAGTGGCATCAAAATCGGACCAAAGTAGTGCAGGGACTACTTTGAAGTCGGCACTACCTAAAATCGTGCCAGTATGAATGGTAGTCATTGAAAATAATGGAGAATGACTCGTCATACGATTTTGCAGTACAAAATCGTGAGACAAGTCGTATAAGTGTGAAAGGGGACTTGAGCCCACACACCACCATTTTTTACAACCCGAAAAACGACAACGTTAAAAACGTCGTGAAAAAATAGAGCCCGTTTTTCAGAACCTGAAAAATGCTCTAAAGCCCACACACACGATCGTTTTTAACGACAGTAACAAAAAACGTAATTTGTTACAACCCGAAAAACGTCATGTGTACGCGGCATAAGACTTTTGCACAGTACGGTAAGTAAGCAATGTAAGTATACAATCCTTGGGCCAGATGGCGATAACCGTCGTATCGCAGTTATTTTCCCCGGGTATCTATGCGTGTGATTCCTAGAATCACTTACGCATAGATACAGGTGAAGGTCCGACATGTGTAAAACAATTACACTGTCGGATCGTAGATGTAATGACAACGCCGGCCGCTAGGTGGCCATAACGTTGTTTTCTCATTTGCCTATGCAAATGAGCCTAATACTCCGATTCCCGAACGATTTTACGTCGCCCCGTCGAAGTTTACGTAGTTTCCGTAAAGATAAAGCAGCCCGAAGGTGGCGCATCCTATGTTAAGTATTGTCGTCGTTCCCACGTCGCCATTTGAAAATTTAACGTCGTTTGCGTAAGACGTCCGTGAATTGGGCTGGACGCCATTTACGTACATGTCTAAAACAATGACGTCCTTGCGACGTAATTTTGCGCAATGCACGTCGGGAAGTTTTTGGGACGGTGCATGCGCAGTACGTTCGGCGCGTGAACGCGCCTAATTTTAATGCTCTACGCCCCCTACCCGGCTCATTTGAATTACGCGGGCTTGCGCCGGGGGATTTTCGCTACGCCGCCGCAACTTTACAGGTAAGTGCTTTGGGAATAAAGCACTTGCTCTAGTACATTGCGGCGGTGTAGTGTAAATGGCTAACGCTACGCCGCCGGGGATTCTTTGAGAATCTGGCCCCTTGTGTTCATGTTTAACCACTTAAAGCGGATCTCCACCCTAAAGTGAAGATCCGCTGATCGGAACCCCCCCCCCTTCCGGTGTCACATTTGACACCTTTCAGGGGGAGGGGGGTGCAGATACCTGTCTAAAGACAGGTATTTGCACCCACTTCCGGCCCGCAGTCTCGGGCAAAAGACGGGTTTTTCCCGTTGTGTGCTGGGAACTCTCGGCTCCCAATACACAGCGGTAGCCAATCGGCGGGCGCAGCGCGACTCGCGCATGCGCCGTAGGGAACCGGGCAGTGAAGCTGAAGCGCTTCACTTCCTGGTTCCCTCACCGTGGATGGAGGGGGGAGCAGCAGAGAGACGAGCGAACGCTCGTCCTCTGCTGTGGACGGCGCTGGACTCCAGGACAGGTAAGTGTCCTAATATTAAGAGTCAGCAGCTGCAGTATTTGTAGCTGCTGGCTTTTAATATTTTTTTTAGTGGGCCATCCGCTTTAAGGACCGCCGCACAACGATATACGTCAACAGAATGGCACGGCTGGGCACATGGACGTATATATACGTCTTCTTTAAGAGCGCAGCCATGGGTTGCGAGTGCGCCGCCACCGGCGCGTTTGTGACACGGTTCCAAAGCTCCACGGCCGCGAAACCAGCGGACCCAATCGTCGTAGGTGTCACGCGATCAGGTCACAGGAGCTGAAGAACAGGGACAGGTGAGTGTAAACACACCTTCCCTGTTTTTCTCTGTGGCAATGTCAGTGATCGTCTGTTCCCTGATATAGGGAACACGATCACTGATGTCACATGTCCAGCCCCGCCCCCCTACAGTTAAAAACACACACGAGGTCACACTTAACCCCTACAGCGCCTTCTAGTGGTTAACCCCTGTAACGGAATGGCCCTTGACACCCAGAGACTTTTGAAGGATGTGCCAGCTTCACTAATGACTCTTGGGTCTACGGTCATCCTATGTCCCTTTTGGGCATAGGATGACTGAGAACTGATACAGTATCTCGGATTACATGAAATGGGACATTAATAATAATTCATGTATTGCAGGATATCTTGAGATATTACAGGTGGTTAATTCTGTCCACAACAGGTCAATAAGAGAGTGTCTCCTTCAATGCCTAACAAAGACTGTTGAGGTGCTGATTAGGTCTGCTTCTACAGACCTTTTCATTGTGTGATGCTAATGACACTGTTTTGTGTGAATAGTCTATGATAAGGTGTGGAATGTGACTTGTCGGCTGTAGTAATTACCCCCTCTAAATGCGGTGCCAGAATGTCTGTCTGGAAGGTGGATTGGAGGGGGAACTCGTTAACCACCCATTGTGTGATGTTTTGGGTGGAGAGTTTCATTGTCTCTGTAACTACTGTAGCATGCTTGTAACTGTATAAAAACCTGAGAGTGTACCATTAAAAGTATTCATTCGTTTGGAACCAGAGACCAGAGCTGTGTGTTTCTTGGTTATTCTGGGAAATGGAATGGGGCGTGTTTACATGGATTGTCGGAGTGTCGGATAAGCTGTCTTGTGTGGGTTGATGGAAGATCGTAAACGGTGTTGACCGTTACAACCCCTTCACTGTCATTCTCATTTTCACAGTAATCAGTGCATTTTTATAGCACTTTTTGCTGTGAAAACGTCCAAAAAATTTGTCAAAAGTGTCCGATGTGTCCGCCAAAATGTTGCAGTTATGAAAAAAACACTGATCACCGCCATTAGTAGTAAAAAAAAAAAATATTAATAAAAATGCCATAAAACTGTCCCCTATTTTGTAAACGCTATAAATTGTGCGCAAACCAATCGATAAACGCTTATTGCGGTTTTTTTTTTACCAACAATATGTAGAAGAATACGTATCGGCCTAAACTGAGGGAAAGAAAACGTTATTTATGGGGATATTTATTACAGCAAAAAGTAAAAAACATTGATTTTTTTTTTCAAAATTGTCGCTCTATTTTTGTTTATGGCACAAAAAATAAAAACCGCAGAGGTGATCAAATACCATCAAAAGAAATCTCTGTTTGTGAGAAAAAAAGGACGCCAATTTTGTTTGGGAGCCACGTCGCACGACCGCGCAATTGTCAGTTAAATCAATGCAGTGCTGATTCGCAAAAAGGGGCCAGGTCCTTAGCCTGCATAATGGCCCGGGGCTTAAAGGAGTTGTAAGGGAAATTTTTTTTTTTGCTGAAATTACTGTTTACAGGGTATAGAGACATAGGGCCAGATTCTCGTAAGAGATACGACGGCGTAGCTCCATATACGCCGTCATATCTCTGTTTTTTCACCTGGGTGTCTATGCGACTGATTCTTCGAATCAGTTACGCATAGATTTTGCTTAGATCCGACTTGCGTAAGTGCGATGTGGCTCCCAAACAAAATTGGCGTCCTTTTTTCCCCACAAATAGAGATTTCTTTTGGTGGTATTTGATCACCTCTGCGTTTTTTATTTTTTGCTCTATAAACAAAAATAGAGCGACAATTTTGAAAAAAATGCAATATTTTTTACTTTTTGCTATAATAAATATCCCCCCAAAATATATATATTTTTTTTTTTCCTCAGTTTAGGCCGATACGTATTCTTCTACCTATTTTTTGGTAAAAAAAAATCGCAATAAGCGTTTATCGGTTGGTTTTCGCAAAATTTATAGCGTTTACAAAATAGGGGATAGTTTTATTGCATTTTTATTAAATTTTTCTTACTACTAATGGCGGCGATCAGCGACTGCGACATTATGGCGGACACTTCGGACAATTTTGACACATTTTTGGGACAATTGTCATTTTCACAGCAAAAAATGCATTTAAATTGCATTGTTTACTGTGAAAATGACAGTTGCAGTTTGGGAGTTAACCACAAGGGGGCGCTGTAGGATTTGTGTGTTCCCTGTGTGTGTTTACAACTGTAGGGGGGTGTGGCTGTAGGTGTGACATCATCGACCGGGTCCCCCTATAACAGGCCACACACGGCTCTCCCCGTTCTTCAGCTCCGGGGACCGATCGCCGCACTCCAGCGGCGATCGGGTCCGTGAGTCCAGCGATCCCGGTCACGGAGCTTCGGACCGGGTCACGGGCGCGCGCCCGTGACCCACGGCTGGGTACTAGAACCAACGTATATATACGTTGATGTGCCCAGCCGTGCCATTCTGCCGACGTAAATGTGCAGGAGGCAGTCCATAAGCAGGTATGGACGTCGGGACAGCGTCGTGTGTTTCCGTCGTTTACGTCGTTTACGTAACTCGTCGCGAATAGGGCTGTGCGTTAATTACATTCACGTCGAAACCAATGTATTTGCGGCGTACTATGGAGCATGCGCACTGGGCTACGTTTACGGCCGGCGCATGCGCAGTTCGTTCGGCGCGGGGGCGCGCTTAATTAGAATACAAGCTGCCCCCTTTGAATTACGCAGGGATACGCCGGGCCATTTGCACTACGCCGCCGCAAATTACGGAGCAAGTGCTTGGAGAATACGGCACTTGCTCCTGTAAGTTGCGGCGGCGTAGTGTAAATAGCTTACGCTACCCTATGCCGCCAGGTATAAGAATCTGGCCCATAATAGTTACCTGATTCCTTTTAAAAATGATTAAAAATAGATAAAAATCAATCATATAATGTGCCTGCAGTTTCAGTTTTGTTTTTCATCTAGTTTCATGCTTGTGTGAAGTACAGAGACACAGAGCCAATACAGGGCAGTGTTTGTTTTTAAAATGAAACTGATTGGTTCTGAGGGGTTTTAGATACACAGTAATCACACCTCCTTGATTAGAGACCACAGAGAGAAGCTCCCAGTACTTTTTTCATAAGAAAACAGACAAGCAGGAAGTGTGCAGAACAGAAAAGGTTTGCAGCAAAAACGAACAATGAGGACATTAAACCAGGACTGCATTAGGGTAAAGGAAGCTATTTAGCTAAAAAAAAAAAAATCCTTAAGTGACCCTATAACCACTTCCCGACCGCCGCATGTAGATATACGTCCACAGAAGGGAACGTTAAGGCAGATGGATGTATATATACGTCCCTGCCTTTGCGCGGGTCGAGGGTCCGATCGGGACCCCCCGCAACATGCGGCGGTCGGAAACCCGCGGGGCGCGATCCGGGACGAGGGCGCGGCTATTCGTTTCTAGCCGCCCGCTCGCGATCGCTCCTCGGAGCTGAAGAACGGGGAGAGCCGTATGTAAACACGGCTTCCCCGTGCTTCACTGTGGCGGCTGCATCAATCGAGTGATCCCTTTTATAGGGAGACTCGATCGATGACGTCAGACCTACAGCCACACCCCCCTACAGTTGTAAACACAAACTAGGTGAACCCTAAATCCTACAGCGCCCCCTTGTGGTTAACTCCCAAACTGCAACTGTCATTTTCACAGTAAACAATGCAATTTAAATGTATTTTTTGCTGTGAAAATGACAATGGTCCCAAAAATGTGTCAAAATTGTCCGAAGTGTCCGCCATAATGTCGCAGTCACGAAAAAAAATCGCTGATCGGCGCCATTAGTAGTAAAAAAAAATAATAATAATAAAAATGCAATAAAACTATCCCCTATTTTGTAAACGCTATAAATTTTACGCAAAGCAATCGATAAACGCTTAGGGCCAGATTCAGGTAGATGGGCGAATCTTTATTTTGGAGTAACGTTTCTCATTTACGTTACTCCGCCGAAATTTTAGGAGCAAGTACTGTATTCACACAGCACTTGCTCCTAAAGTTGCGGCGGCGTAGCGAAAATGAGCCGGCGGAATTCAAATTGGGTGGGTAGGGGGCGTGTATTATTGAAACTAGGCGCGATCCCGCGGCGAACAGACTGCGCATGCGTCGACTGTCAGTGCGCATGCTCCAAATTCTGTCAGTGAACGTCAATGACGTCAATCCCCATTCACGGACGTTTTACGCAAACGACTCGAAAAAAAAAAATTCCGACGCGATGACGACGGCCATACTTAACATAGGATACTCCACTAGGGGGCTGGTTTTTCTTTGCGCCGCGTATCTCTTACGGAAACGTCGGAAAGTCACTGCGTCGGGCCCGAGTACGATCGTGAATTGCCGATTCTCGCTGATTAACATATTCTCGGCGTTAATCAGCGGGAACGCCCCGAGCGCCATTTTTCAAATTGCAGTTCCGATACGACGGCGAAATACAATTACGCCGCTCGTATAGGAACTCCAACCCGGCGTTTCTTGTTTTCTGCTTACTGAAGTGAGAGTTATGCTGGCGAATCACAGATACTCCGGAGTAACTCTACCTGAATCTGGCCCATAGTGTTTTTTTTTTTTACCAAAAATAGGTAGAAGAATACGTATCGGCCTAAACTAAGGAAAAAAAAAGTTTTTTATATCCTTTTTGGGGATATTTATTATAACAAAAAGTAAAAAATATTGTTTATTTTTCAAAATTGTGGCTCTATTTTTGTTTATAGCGCAAAAAATAAAAACAGCAGAGGTGATCAAATACCACCAAAAGAAAGCTCTATTTGTGGGGAAAAAAAAGACGCCAATTTTGTTTGCGAGCCACGTCGCACGACCGCGCAACTGTCAGTTTAAGTGCTGAATCGCAAAAAGGGGCAAGGTCCTTAACCTGCATAATGGTCCGGATCTTAAGTGGTTAAAAAATATAAAAAAAATAAGAGTTCAGCGCATAAGAACTAGAGATTCCAAGAGATTATCCCCTGTGAGCCTCGAAGAGTTAAAATTAAACACCGGGATTCCAAAAACTGTTCAAAAACCTGCAACAGTATCCAATGTTTACACAAGTGTATCTGCGAGTAACTGTATTCAGCCTTAAGAATGGAAATGATAGGCTTCCCATCCTATATATATTATGCCACAACATTCCTGTGGATGGACGTCTAAAAACGGCTGAGCCGCAGGACGGCCAAAATTACAAATATAAAGGACCAACCTTCATCTTGAAGCAATTAATGCTCCGTTTTGTGCTCCTCGCTGCCAGGAGACTATTTTCACTCTCGGTTTGTTGGTCTCTGTGGCTGAAGGACCAGCGGCAGCCCGTGCCCTGAATCCTGTCATTTGACGGAATAACAAAGGTTCGGTGTTATTTCTCGCAGGGGTCTATTTTCGTAGATATACCACCCTTGCAGCCTTAATGTGATACGCGGCATTCTACCTTCACCACCGGAGGAACACATAGTCAAAGCAATTTATTGTACAGCTCACCAATGTCCCCAACATACCAAGTTCCTTGGGACGTTGACCACAAGTTCGAGGTCTTTCGACTTAAACAAATACACAGTCAACTTGGACCCAAGGACTGGCCAGTCGAATCCCACACAGAGACGAGTATCTGAGACCTTAATGGCATGGTAATTAGCTTAATTTTCATTTTTTTTTGTGCTTCTCCAGGATGTTCGGTTTTTACAAGGAACGTGGTGGCGCTACTTCACGTGAAGATGACGGGAGGGATTAATCAATTAAGAAGCAAAGAGATGAATGAGGTCCATTGATGGGACTTTTTCTTAAGACTAGGTGTGTTTACTATGAATATTTGTGTTGGTAAACAGATACGGAGAAAGCCACGGTCAGTTTATTGAGGAAGGATGTTGGAAATTCAGGGCCGTGAAAATACCTTTTCAGGTTTTAAAAAGAGACCTTTGTGTGAGAGGAGCACGGGGTCTGGACTGGGAGCGATCTCAGCCATCCCGGTATACTGGAGTAGCCATCTATTCAGATGGATCCCAGAGCACCCATGGCTGGTAAGCTTGACTGGTCAACCCTGGTGACAGTTGGCTGAAAGTCGAAATATTCCCATGGATAGCCCAACTTGTGTAACTCGATTTTGAGCAAATTTGACTATGCATTTTTAATCCATGGTGCTGCACGAAAACGAAAACGCTGTATGCCCAGGGCAGTCTTAATGAGAGGGCACACCTGGGCACTGCCCAGGGGCCCCATCTGCATACATCCCAGATATCCCCCCAGAACTCTGACCCATCTACACCTTAGATATCCCCTACCCCCTACCTACTTTATTTCTGTTTACCTGTACTGTTTCCATTGTAGGGGCCCCAGAGCATTACTTTGCCCAGGGGCCCATGATACTATTAAAATGGCCCTGCATATGCCACATACAGACAATCGGATTTTCAGTTGGAAGAACCTTGGATGTTTTTTCCAAAGGAATTCCGATCAAACTTGGCTTGCATACACACGGTCACACAAAAGTTCTCTGAACTTTCGACCGTCAAGAACGCGGTGATGTACAAAACACTACGATGAGCCGAGAAAATGAAGTTCAATGCTTCTGAGTAGGGTTGTCCCGATACCTCTTTTTTAGGACCGAGTACAAGTACCGATACTTTTTTCATGTACTCACCGATACCGATTATCGATACTTTTTTTTATGTGTCCATGTGTCCCCAAATGCAGCCTTGGGTTCCCAAATGCAGCCTTGTGTCCCCAATTGTGTCCCCAAATGCAGCCATGTGTAGGCCCCCAGTGGCCTACCTGTGTAGGCAAAAAGAAAGCCCCCCAGCCAGCGCCGCCGCCGTCTGGTTGATCAGCGCGCAGGGAACATACCAGCTTTGATTTCAATAGCTGTGTGTTACCCGCCGAGTGTCATCATATATGGCCCCTCCCCCTTGGACAGTGCCCGGACAAGGGGGAGGGGCTATATATGACGACACGCGGCGGGGGAACACACAGCTATTAAAATTAAAGCTGTTATGTTCCCTGCGCGCTGATCAACTAGACGGCGGCAGCAGCAGCTCTCCTCTCTCTTCCCCATTAGTGATATTATTCACACATTGACAGTCTTGCTCTCTGCCACCTCTCCGCCCACTCCGGGCCAATCTCTGCCCCTCTCAGCCCGCTCTCCACTCATCTCTCCGCTTCCTCTCAGCCCGCTCTCCACTCCCTCTCTGCCCCATCTCAGCCCGCTCTCCGCTTCCTCCCAGCCCGCTCTCTGTCCCCTCTCCACCCCCTCCCCGCCCACTCTCTGCCCCTCTCAGCCCGCTCTCCGCCTCCTCTCAGCCCGCTCTCCGCTTCCTCTCAGCCCGCTCTCCGCTTCCTCCCAGCCCGCTCTCTGTCCCCTCTCCACCCCTTCCCCGCCCACTCTCTGCCCCTCTCAGCCCGCTCTCCGCCTCCTCTCAGCCCGCTCTCCGCTTCCTCTCAGCCCGCTCTCCGCTTCCTCTCAGCCCGCTCTCCGCCTCCTCTCAGCCCGCTCTCCTCCCCCTCTCAGCCCGCTCTCCGCTTCCTCTCAGCCCGCTCTCCGCCCCCTCTCCACCCCCTCTCAGCCCTCTCTCCGCCCCCTCTCAGCCTGCTCATCACTCACAAAAAAAATATAGGGTGAAGCATCGGGAGCATTTGCGCGAGTACAAGTATTCGCGCAAATGCTCAGTATCGGTCCTGATACCGATACTAGTATCGGTATCGGGACAACCCTACTTCCGAACATGCGCCGGATTGTTTCTGAGCATGCGTAGGAATTTTGGGCGTCAGAATGCCCTCCGCTCCAATGCCGTCGCCGTCTGGTTGATCAGTGCATAGGGAACATAACAGCTTTAATTTCAATAGCTGTGTGTTCCCCGCCACACATTGTCATATATAGCCCCTCGCACTTGTCAGGGCACTTTGATAGAGAGAAAGCCTGTCCAATCCTGGGACGCCACTCTCAGCCAACTCTCCGCCCGCTCTCTGCCCCCTCTCAACGCGCTCGTCACTTACAAAAAAAGTATCGGGTGAAGCATCGAGAGCATGAACCCTACTTCCGAGCATGTGCCGGATTGTTTCCGAGCATGCATAGGAATTTTGTACGTCAGAATTGCTACAGACGATCAAATTTTTCAATAGGAATTTTTTTCCATCTGAAAAAATGTAAGAACCAGCTCTCAATATTTTGTTGGCAGAAATTCCTCCGACAGCATAAGTCCGATGGAGCCTACACACGGTCGTAATTTCCGTTCAAAAGCTCACGGGGTAAATAAGTGTACAAAAAAATGCATGTGGAAAACACATACAAAAAGTGCACTTAATGGACGCTAGTCCACCTCTTGAAGAAGTAGGACTGGCAAGATGGCAAGTGGATGCCAAGATCTATGCAAAGTACTGTGAGACAGAAAAGTGTAATCACAAAATTGTTATTTCTGCCGGCTTTGTTGGGGCCCTTACTGTGGTAGACAAGTGGTGATGCTTGGTGGCTTTCAGGAGAAAGTACAGGTAGTTCTGAACTAATGGGGCAATCCTGGTGGTGTTCAGTGGTAGACTAAGCAGGCAGGCAATGTGTAGGGAGCACGTAGATGAGGCTGTGTTAGGCTTAAGTCTCAATTCCTGCCGTACAGCATGTCTAATGAGTTGACTACACTCTCACCAATTGTGTGCTTCAGCCTTGGATGACGATGGCAGAGGGCCCCCTCATGGATCTATTAGTGAACTCCAGCAAACCCGCTCTGTACTGCTGGAGATGTATAAGAAGACCAGCAAACCTGCACTGGAACACTGGGGTGCTGCTTCTTGGGTTGGATAGTTCCCTAAAAACTGTAGTTTCTTCACCGCCGTAATGCAAAGCCATCTGTACATAGTGAATCACGTAGCTGGTACATCATTTGACTTCAAGTGGTTGTACTGGGATGATATGCAGCTGCAGGCATCACCCCATACCGTCTTTAGAGCCGATGGTCAACGCTCCTATAATAACAACCGATATGGCTAAGCAGCCACTCGGTTGTTATAACAAGCAGCGGGAGGGGAAGTCCCCACCGGCTAGTTAGAGACTAGAAGAAGGCCGGGATTGGCTTTGATCGGGTCTCCGCTATGGTAACCAGGAAGCAATGACATGACATCACTTCCGGTTTACCGCCATCTAAACTGCGCCATTTTTTAAAAGTATTTAAAAATGCTGATCTTGCCGTTTTGAATGCTTTCATGTGCAAAGGAATGATTTAGGGTCTTAAAGACCCCATATTTCTTCATAAAGAGTCACGAATCACAGCACAGTGATTGGACACAAGAGGCGGGATTTATGATTTCTCCAATAACAAGCAGGGGCGGGAACTGTCAGTGAGTAAAGTTGTGTGATGTGGCGACCTTTTTTGGGGGCGTCAGATTGGCTGGGGGGGGTGGCTGTGTCAGTTTCATTTCAGGACACTGTATTGTCCTGGAATGAAGGTGCCCGGGACAGACTTGCAAAATGCTGGACTGTCCTGAGCAATCCGGGACATGTGGTCACCCTACTGTAGCTACACCCATCATTCAGATATCCCCACTTAATATCCAGGACATCATATGACGTCCTAGGGCGGGAAGTGGTTAAAAAGCCCTCCTGTGCATATAGACAGCCCAGGAAAAAAAATAAGTTACTGAATTATCCCGTAGCTTCCCGTAGCTTGTACTCAGGGATGGACTGACCATTGGGACTACCGGGAGATTCCCGGTGGGCCAATCCCTCAGTGGGCTGATTTTCAGTGACAGCCCCAAGTCTCTGACCATCTCCTGTAGTATGTCTGCAGTCTCTGATCATCTACTGTAGTATGTTTGTAGTCTCTTACCATCTCCTGTAGTATGTCTGCAGTCTCTGACCATATACTGTAGTATGTCTGCAGTCTCTGACCATCTCCTGTAGTATGTTTGCAGTCTCTGACCATCTCCTGTAGTATGTCCACAGTCTCCGACCATCTCCTGTAGTATGTCTGCCGTCTCTGACCATCTTCTGTAGTATGTCCGCAGTCTCTGACCATCTCCTGTAGTATGTTCGTAGTCTTTGGCCATCTCCTATTCTATGTCTGCAGTCTCTGACCATCTCCTGTAGTATGTCCGCAGTTTCTGGCCATCTCCTGTATTATGTCTGCAGTCTCTGACCATCTCCTGTACTATGTCTGCAGGTTCTGACCGTCTCCTGTCTCTGTTTTTGTGCATGTTCGTAAAATTAAAGTGGGCCAGTCTGGATGGAGTCCAGGGACACATTTTTGTCCCAGTTCAGCCCTGCTTGTACTCCTGTCCTTTGGTCATTGCTATAAGAAGTAGAAGACAGTTCCTCATTGGACCCTTCCCCCTGGAAGACAACAGACTCTGTATTCCAATGGTCTCCCTCCAGTAGTGTGTTGTGTTTCCTCTATCTCTATCTCTCTTTATCTCTATCTATCTATCTATCTATCTATCTATCTATCTATCTATCTATCTATCTATCTATCTATCTATCTATCTATCTATCTATCTATCTATCTATCTATCTATCTATCTCTCTGTATCTGTATCTCTCTCTCTCTCTCTCTCTATATATATCTGTCTATCTCTATCTCTATGTCCATCTCTCTCTATGGGCCAGATTCAGGTAGATGGGCGCTTCTTTACTTTGGAGTAACGTTTCTCATTTACGTTACTCCGCCGACACTTTCAGCGCAAGTACTGTTATTCACATAGCAGTTGCGCGTAAACTTGCGCCAGAGTAACGATAATGCGCTGGCGTAACCCGACGCAAGTGGAAGTGGGTGTGATCATATGTAAATGATGGGTGGAGCCCAGCGCAGAGGCTTACGTTCAGCGCATCATCCACGGAGCATGCGCAGTAAGTGAGGCTTCACTCGGCCCCCTTGTGCGCATACTCACAACTTCCGTCGGCACCACTTCACGGGAAACTTCAGCGCAATGCGTTCCGTTGGGCATTTAAATGCGCCCGTAGATGCGCCATTCCGGCACTAAAGTATATCCTGTTCCCCCTCCCCGCAGTGATGTTACTTTTGTTCTGAGGTGGCTGCTCCCGTTCCCCCGCAAACACACAGGAGAAAGCTGAACTCTAAAGGCCAGGAGCTGTCAGCCATCATCTCGGCTATGGAGACCTATGATGTCTTCCTCCATGGCTGTAAAAGTTGACAGACAAGCATGGACAGAGGTGTTGTCCTGCAAGTGGGGGTGCTCAGCTAGCTCTTATCGTCGGTAACGCTGCTGTAGCTGCTCTCCTGCTGACCTGTGGCCGTCTGGAGTAAAGATAAAGCAGCTATTTGTAGAAATAACTTTGCGCCGGACGGACGAGATACGCACGGCGCATGTAGCCAGCGTATGGTGCTAATCCGTTCGCGAATCGGGAAATCTCCCTCATTTGCATATTTGCAGGGGAAATCAATAGGCGCGACTGATGCGCCAAGCGAAATTATGCGCTGACGAGACTCTGGCGTCGGAAAGTTAAGCCGATCGGAAATGGCCGTTTTCTGTCGCATCTAGTTTGGTGGGTACGGCCACATAGAAACGACGGCGCATCTTCACAGTTACGCGGCGCATATCGAATTACTCCAGCGCAAGTCTTGCTGAATCTGGCCCTATATCTTTATCTATCTATCTATCTCTCTCTCTCTCTCTCTCTCTCTCTCTCTCTCTCTCTCTATCTCTGTCTATCTCTCTGTATCTCTATCTATCTATCTATCTATCTATCTATCTATCTCTCTCTCTATATATATCTGTCTATCTCTATGTCCATCTCTCTCTCTCTCTCTCTCTCTCTCTCTCTCTCTCTCTCTCTCTCTCTCTCTCTCTCTCTATCTCTTTCAATCTTCTTGTATTTGATTTTTAAGCAGAAAAAATTACATAAACCTGGGAGGCATTCCCTCTGGTTTTGAAACCAGCACATCATACAACGAAGAAGTCAACAAATAGTCCATATATTTCACAATGTCATTCCCAGGGAAAGAAAAAAACAAAAAACAGTGTGTATATCCTTATCTCATCCCTCCCTCAATAGTCCAGAGTCTACTCAACTAATACCCCCTTTAAATCTTAAATTCCGTTCCTACCCTCCTTGGGGCACATTAGCCCCCGTCCCTCCGGGTATCCTGTATCCTGTATCCCCGTGGAGATGGGGCCATTGGTCATACCCTTGTTCTGTCTCTCTCTGCTTTACCACCCCTGCCCAGCCCCCGTCGCACCCCCTGCCGCCAGCTCCATCCATCAATTTGCATCTATCTCTATCAATCTCTCTCTATCTCTATATCTATCTCTCTATCAATCTCTCTCTATCTCTCTCTATCAATCTCTCTCTATCTCTCTCTATCTATATCTCTCTATCTCTCTCTATCAATCTCTCTCTATCTCTCTCTATCTATCTCTCTCTATCTCTCTCTATCTATCTCTCTCTATCTCTCTCTCTATCTCTCTATCAATCTCTCTCTATCTCTCTCTATCTATCTCTTTCTATATCTATCTATCTCTATATCTCTCTCTCTCTCTCTCTATCTCTCTCTATATCTCTTTCTCTATCTCTCTCTCTCTCTCTATCTCTCTCTATCTCTCTCTATATCTCTCTCTCTATCTCTATCTCTCTCTATCTCTCTATCTCTCTCTATCTCGTCTGCCCGCAGCAGAACAATTTAGTTTTGCATCAGGAAATTCAGCACATTTATCGACCTTAGGTTTAAATATAGCAAGGATGTTGGTTAGAAAACCACCTGTAGACAGACACCAGGCAGGGTGGCCAGACTGGATAATATAACCACAGGAGGAACACAAATACCATAGAGAGATGGAAGCACACTCAGGCCTGGAACAGTCCTGTACACTCAGTGTCCATAGAAATAGAACCCCGTGTTCAGGACATTGTTGGATCATCTTTAGCATGGAGGGAAGATGGATGCCTTTTTTGATGGATGTTGGATTAGGTTTCCCGCAAAGAGAACACATTAAACCTTTTTTGGGCAATTTAAAAATAGTAGGTGCCACAACAACCATGGGATCCAAAGATATAGACGGCTAAAGTTATGAAATACTCTTCTTTTCCTGTAAGTTGATGAAATCCTGGCCCCCCTCATCTTTCATGGTGTCCTAACTGGTCAACTGGTCATCCATCACATGAAAGGACGATTAGGAAAGCTTCTTCTGAGGTAGACCTTAGTATGGCCTCCACAAGAGTAGTCAAAGCTGGGTTGAAACTTTATCCCTCTACTTTATATCTCTGGTTCTCCTAATTCTGGATTCATAAAGGTCACCTCTTCTTATACAGTGGAACCTTGGTTTACGAGTAACGCAGTTAACGAGCATCTTGAATACGTGCAGAATAAGCAAAACGAGCAGAATGCAAGCTAATTTGGCGTGCAGTACCACATTTGGCAAGAGGTGCAGGGGGCGACGGAGCCTGAAATACTCTGAAATACCCCGTTCCCGAGCCTTTCCAAGGGTTTCCAAGGTCAGCCGAGCTGTGGCCGGGCCTTTCCGGGGGTTTCTGAGGCTTTCCACCTCTGGCCACATGTGGTATTGCATGCCATAGAAGTCAATGCGGAACAAATTATTTTAGTTTCCATTGACTTCAATGGGAAAACTGGCTTTGATATGCGAGTGCTTTGAATTACGAGAATTCTCCTGGAACGTATTTTGCTCATAATCCGAGGTTCCACTCTATATTGAGTGATATCAAACCAGAAGACATGTTTCCACTCATCGGCAGTCCAGTCCTAATGTTCTTTGGTCTAATGTGAAACCCTTAAAAATGGTATCCTGCGGGCAGTGGCGGTGCGTCCATAGTGGACGCAGGAGCGCCGCCCCCTCTCTCCTGCACCCGTCACTCAACAATAGATAGATTCATGCATTGTATGAATCTATCTATTGTTGCTGCTGCTGCCCCCTATTCAGGTGTCCGACCCCCTGGTGAGTGCCGGCCATCTGAAAAACAGTCATGGGTGTTTTTTGGAAGTGTCTATCAAAGCCAGCGGCTCTGATAGGCTTCCCGATTACAGCCTGTGGGTTCTAATCGGCTTCCAAATGGTTAAACAGAGGGCGCACAGGGTGTGTGTTCCCTGGTTAACACTGACACATGTCTCAGCTAATCAGGTCCACCGGGTCTGGTTACAAGAACATAGAATATCCAGGCTCGAACTTACCGACCAATCAGCAACCAACCAAATTCACCTGTCTAACTGTGTGCGTTAAAAACAGAGGTTTAGTTGCACGCATTTGCAAATGCATGTGTAAGCTGCAGGCCCCGTCAAGGCGCTCTGTGTACTGCAGTCCTAACTATAACATTGCATTTTAAGTCTCCTCAGTAGGAGCACATGACTGCTGATGGATAAATAAGGGGCAGGTGACTGGTGGTAGCCCAGCCCTCATTAATCACCGGGTCTGGTTACCGGTCACCTGATTGGCTGAAGCAACATCGAGGGTGGGAGAAGACAACGAGGGAGTGTGGCGGAGACGTGGCTGACCCGAGAAAGGTAAGTGCCGGGCGGGGGGGGGGGCAAACTGGCAGCATTTTACTTGGCAAACTGGCGGCAATTGATGGCACAGTGGCGACAATTGATGGCAGTGGCACAGTGGCTGAGTTTGATGGGCACAGTGGCTGAGTTTGATGGCACAGTGGCTGCGTTTGATGGCACAGTGGCGACAATTGATTGCACAATGGCTGCGTTTGATGGCACAGTGGCAACAATTGATGGCACAGTGGCGATAATTGATGGCACAATGGCTGCGTTTGATGGCACAGTGGCAACAATTGATGGCACAGTGGTGACAACTGAAGGCACAGTGGCAACAATTGATGGCACAGTGACGACAATTGATGGCAGTGGCACAGTGGCTGCGTTTGATGGCACAGTGGTGACAATTAATGGCACAGTGGCGACAATTGATGGCACAGTGGTGACACCTCATGGCACAGTGACGACAATTGATGGCACAGTGGCAACAATTGATATTATTATTATATTAATTAATTTTATATATATATATATATATATATATATATATATATAATTATTATTTTTTATAAATATGATAATAATAATAAATATAATAATAATTATAATAATAATAATAATAATAATACTAATGAATATAGTAATATAAAAACATATATATTAAAAAAAGAATGTGCCCCTGTCAGTTTAGGAGCAACACTGTATAAAATAAATATAAAGTAAATAAAGTAAATCCACCCCAAAGTTTTTCATATATATATATAAAAAATTAATATAATAATAATAATATTAATACATATATATAATTGTTTATGTAATATATGTATTTATTGCAGGCATTTATATGGCGCCGATGATTTTTAGAGCACCTTACATACTGTACATTTACATCAGTCCCTGCCCTCAAATGGAACTCCGCTTAAGCTTGTCTTGTATACACATGGTCACACAAAAGTTCTCTGAACTTTCGACCGTCAAGAATGTGATGTACAACACTATGACGAGCCGAGAAAATGATGTTCAATGCTTTCAAGCATGCGTCAAATTGTTTCCGAGCATGCGTCGGAATTGCCGCAGATGATCGGAATTTACGATCGGAATTTTTTATGTCGGAAAAATTGAGAACCAGCTCTCAATCTTTTGTTGCTGGAAATTCCGTCGGAGCCTACACACGGTCGTAATTTTCGACCAAAATCTCACATCGGACTTTTCTTGTCTGAATTTCCGATCGTGTGTACGTGCCATTAGGGCCCTATCTCACACACTAGGGCCAATATAAATGTGACTTTCCAGCACGTCCTTTGAGCGTGGGAGGAAAGGCACACAAACGCAGGGGGAACACGCAAACTCCATGCAGATAGTGTCTTGAATCGGATCCCAATGGACGACCCCGGTGCTGCGAGGCAGAAACGCTAACAGTCGCTCTCACATTCGATGAAAGGGTCGAAGACTTTGCTTGGCGGTCAAGCACATGTCACTTTGAGAGTCACAGCTGTACATTGTCAGGACACAGCCGGTCCCCCTTCCTCCTCCTCCTCCTCCTCGTAGACTGCCAGGCTCCCAGCGCTGCGGTCGACTCCATATTTACGGAAAATGAAGGTGGGAATCGAAACTTCTGCAAGGATGGTGAATTTTTTGTGGCCTGGGACTTTTTTTTTTATCTCTCTCTCTCTCTTTCTCTCTCTTTAATTCCAGCTTTTCAATAAATTCTACAGAGCGCGCTGCAGCTTCTGCCCACAAACCGCTAAACGCTTTCCCTGGAAGGAAAATCAAAAGCGTTTTCATGCGGCACATGAAAGGCCTCGCTATGCCCATTTAAATAGCTGGTTTTCCACGTCCCGTAATCCGATCAGCGCTATTTACTTCTCCCGAGACGGCGAGAGATCTTTTCATTACAGAGCAGGCAAGTGTAGAGCGCTCGTTATTTTTTTTTATTTTTTATTTTTTTATCCAATGTCATTATTGTCCCGGCAATGATATGGCGAGGAGGAGCAAGGCGAGCGCACAAAAGAAGTCACGTCATTTATTTTTATTTTTTTGTAAGTGAAAGAAATATTCCTGTCTGAGATCTTCAGTGTAGACTTCATATCAATCTACACATCAAATATGCAACAATGTAGATAAATCTGCAACTAAAAAAGAAACAAATAGCAAAAATGTAACTCAATCTACAACTAAAAAACAAATAGCAACAATGTAGATCCATCTGCCACTGAGATAAATAAAGAAAGAAATAGTAACAATGTAGATCAATCTGCAACTACTTAACCCCTTCAATACCTGGCTTTTATACCCACCTCCGTACCGGGCCTATTCTGGCACTTCTCTCCTACATGCACAAATCATCATTCTTTTGCTAGAAAATTATTCAGAACCCCCCAAAAATTATAAAATAAAGGGAATAAAACGACAGTCATTGCAACTTTTTAACTTGCACGGTATTTGCGCAATAATTTTTTAAAACACCTTTTTTTTGGAAGAAAATTGATTCATGAATTAAAAAAAATAACAAAACAGTAAAGTTAGCCCAACTTTTTTGTAAAATATGAAAGATGATGTTACGCCGAGTAAACAGATACCTAACATGTCACGCTTTAAAATTGCGCACACTCATGGAATGGCGCCAAACTTCGGTACTTAAAAATCTCCATAGGCGACATTTTGAAAGATTTTACAGGTTACCAGTTTAGAGTTACAGAGGAGGTCTAGTGCTAGAATTGTTGCACACGCCCTAACGCACGTGTCCAAACCTCACATGTGTGATTTGAAGGGCGTTTACATACGTGGGAGGGACTTACGCGTGCAATTGCTGGGCACAGTGGCGACAATTGCTGGGCACAGTGGCGACAATTGCTGGGCACAGTGGCGACAATTGCTGGGAACAGTGGCGATAATTGCTGGGCACAGTGGCGACAATTGCTGGGCACAGTGGTAACAATTGATGGCACAGTGGTAACAATTGATGGCACAGTGGCTGCGTTTGGCATGGCACAGTGGTGACAATTGATGGGCACAGTGGTGACAATTGATGGCACAGTGGTAACAATTGATGGCACAGTGGTAACAATTGATGGCACAGCGGCTGCGTTTGGCATGGCACACTGGTGACAATTGATGAGCACAGTGACGACAATTGATGGCACAGTGGCGACAACTGATGGCACAGTGGCGACAATTTATAGGCACAGTGGCTGCGTTTGGCATGTGGTGACAATTGATGGGCACAGTGGCGACAATTGATGGGCACAGTAGCTACAATTGCTGGGCACAGTGGCGACAATTGCTGGGCACAGTGGCGACAATTGATGGGCACAGTGGTAACAATTGATGGCACAGTGGCTGCATTTGGCATGGCACAGTGGTGACAATTGATGGGCATAGTGGCGACAATTGATGGCACAGTGGTAACATTTGATGGCACAGTGGCTGCGTTTGATGACACAGTGGCTGTGTTTGATGGCACAGTGGCTGCGTTTGATGGCACAGTGGCTGTGTTTGGCATGGCACACTGGTGACAATTGATGAGCACAGTGACGACAATTGATGGGCACAGTGACTACAATTGATGGCACAGTGGTGACAATGGGCACAGTGGCGACAATTTATAGGCACAGTGGCTGCGTTTGGCATGGCACACTGGTGACAATTGATTAGCACAGTGACGACATTTGATGGGCACAGTGGCGACAATTGAAGGCACAGTGGTGACAATTGATGGCACAGTGGTGACAATTGATGGGCACAGTGGCGATAAATGATGGCACAGTGGCTGCATTCGATGGCATGGCACAGTGGCGACAATTGATGGCACAGTCGCTGCATTTGATGGGCACAGTGGCTGCATTTGATCGGCACAGTGGCTGCATTTGATGGGCACAGTAGCTGCGTTTGATGGGCACAGTGAGGCTGCAATTGTTTTTATTTTGTTGTTGTTTATTTGCGCCCCCCCAAAAATTTTGAGCACCAGCCGGGTTCCTGCTGGAAGAAAAAGCCCTGATTCTGGTATTATCTGACAGACAGGTACTCTTCTAAAATAATCCAAACTCTATTTGCCACCCTCCACAACTGTTTCCATAGAAGTTCAGTCGGACTGTCAGCTAGCCCCGGCGCTGCTTTTCATCATTTCACGCTTATGTCACGTATCAAACGCCGCCTAATCTCCCCGTCATTATCGCCCGGCGCTCCGTAATCTCATTCTCCACCAATTCCCACCGCGGGGATCAAGCTGTCGTGTTCTCACAAGTCTGTGTAGAAGGCCCCCGTTCCGGGAGAGACACGTGAAATTAAAACATCAACGTTACGGCGAGCTGATAAAACTCTATTACATGGAAGCGCAAAAGCAATAGAGAGAGAGACTTTGATATCTGCCAACCAGAGAGCGAGAAGATAAGAGGCTTATTAGGGGGAGAGAATACCTGTAATGATATATATATATATATATATATATATATATATATATATATATATATATATATATTTATATACAGTGAAACCTTGGTTTGAGAGCGTTTTGCAAGACAAGCAAAATTTCTTTATAAATTTTGACTTGATATACAAGTGATGTCTTGATATACAAGTACAATGGAACCTCGGATTGCGAGTAACGGACATTTTTTTTTTTAAATCCTACGGCAGGGGTGGCAAACTCAAATTCATTGGGGGCCGCATCAGCAGTATGGTTACTCTCAAAGAGCCGGGTGCGCTACGTATACAGTGCATGGGTCAGGATTGCGCTAAGTACACAGTGCAGGGGTCAGGATTGCACCTAAAAATTCCTCACATCTCTACTCTCTCCTACCTTCCTACCTGGACCAGCTCTGGTACCTCCCTGTATAGACGGCTCCCTTTGTATTGGGCTATAGTACCTTTTTTTTTATTGGGCTATAGTGGTACCATCCCCCTGTGGGTGGATCTCCTGTGTTATCAGTAGTTTGTTTGTTTTTTTCACCATAACTGTAAAATAGCAGCACACAGTTTATTAAGAAGAGCCACAGGACGCAGCCCACTGGATGGGGGGGAAAAATGCCCAAAAAACTGCCAGCAATCTCTGCCACTATGAACAGTCAGTGGCATGCAAAAAAGCCGGCATCGCTGGCTGGAAGGACTGGGGAGGCGGGGTGGAGGTGGAGACGGGGCGGTGGTGGAGGCGGAGACAGCGCGGAGACCAGAGCGGCACTGTAAGCCGACATGGCTGGAGAAAGAGCGGAGGTGGAGGCGGAGACAGGGCGGAGGAGGAGGCGGACACTAGAGCGGCATTGTAAGCCGACATGGCTGCAGAAAGAGCAGAGGCGGCAGTGGAGGCGGAGACCAAAGTGTCAGCCAGAGACGCAGCGTTGGAGGCGGGGCGGAGCCTGTCATAGAGCGGCACAGTAAGGGGAAAAATGTTAATGTCTAGCCGCGCCGCTCGCTCGCTGGAATCCCAACCTGGCAAAATAAGGAGGCTGCTGTGCGGGCCACATTACAAGGTCTGGCGGGCCGTATTCCGCTCACGGGCTTTGTGTTTGCCACCCCTGCTCTACGGTGTGCAGTCCCGCACTTGGTCAGAGGTGCGGGGGCGCCGTTGACACTCTAAACGGTTCGGAAACACTCGTAAATACTCTGAAACACTTAGCCTTTCCCAGGGTTTCCGAGTCTAGCCGAGCGGTCTCCGAGTATCTCGGGCCCACCTCTGGCCACACGCAATATTGCATGCCATAGAAGTCAATGTGCAACAAATTATCTTCGTTTGACTTCTATGGGGAAACTCGCTTTGATATGCAAATGCTTTGGATTACAAGCATTCTCCTGGAACGGATTATGCTCGTAATCCAAGGTTCCACTGTATTTTGATATGGGGGGGGGGGGGTTTAACTCAGTGGTAGATACATAAAAAAAAGAAAAGTTCACATAAAGTTGCCCTTGCAGGAGTTTCAGCTTCACAAAACAAGCAGTCAGCTGAAAAATTCCCCAAGCCATCTGGCTCCCTTTTCAGCAGCATGACTGCTCTTAGCTCCCCTCTCTGGCTCTTGAAGCTCTCTCAGCCTCAGTTACAGCAAGTCACTGCATGGGGCCGCTCCTGGACTCTAGATAGGGGTCCCCCCTAGCACCCTGAGCTCTCTCACTCTCTTGAGACTTACAGACTCCCTCCAATCGCATGGACTCGCTAGTCAAACCAGTTTTCTCAGTCTCCCCAGACTCATGAAGATGTCTTGACTGTCCCAGTCCTGTGGGCATGGAATCCCCCCAACATGGAGTGCACTCTCTCCAGGCAATGGCTTACACATACATGTGCTGGCCCTAAGCCCGCATCTGCCCCTAGATGTCCCCAGACTTTTTGGTTGAAAATATACCTAAAATTATTCAAACTGGAAGATTGAGGATATACAGTGAGTGCAGTTAGTTTTTACTGACCTTTATTTAACTACTTGAACAGGAAAGACTGAGGACATACCGTGAATGAAGAGTGCCATGGACTCTCCTACTGACGTTATACAACCACTTCAAATTGGAAGAATGAGGATATACTGTGAGTGCAGGCTGTAAGGCTGCTAACCTTTGATTACTTCATCCTGGAAGACTGAAGACATACTGTGAGTGTGGGTTTTTATAGATATTCCCACTGACCTTCTTCATTCACTTGAACGTGAAAAACTGAGGACACAGTGACTGAAAAATACCCTCTTACTGACATTTTACAACCACTTCATCTTGGAAGAATGAGCATATACTGTGAGTGCAGGGTGTAAGTTATCTCATGCTAACATTTGATTACTTCAGCCTAGAAGACTGAGGACATACTGTGAGTTCAGGTTTGTATAGACATTCCTACTGACCTTCTTCATTCACTTGAACCTGAAAGACCGAGTACATTCTGTGATTGAAGGGTGCCTTGAACCCTTCTACTGACATTCTACAACAACTTCAACTTGGAAGAATGAGCATATACTGTAAGTGCTGGGTTTAAGGACTCTCCTGCTAACCTTTGATTACTTCAACCTGGAAGACTGAGGACATACTGTAAGTGCAGGTTTTTATAGACATTCCTACTGACCTTCATCTGCTTCAACCTGGAAGACTGGGGACATTCTGTGATTGAAGGGAGTCATGGACCCTTCTACTGACATTCTAAAACTTCAACTTGGAAGAATGAACACATACTGTGAGTAATGGGTGTAATGACCCTCATGCTGACCTTCTTTGAATACTTTAACCTGGAAGACTGTAAGTGCTGATTTTCATAGACATTCCCACTGACCTTCTTCATCCACTTGAAACTTAAAGACGGAGGACACATGGTGACTGAAGAGTGACATGGACCCTCTTACTGAAATTCTACAATTATTTCAACTCAGATGAATGGGCATACTGTAAGGACTCTCCTGCTAACCTTTGATTACTTCAACTGGCTGGAAGACTGAAGGCATACTGTACTGTGAGTGCAGGTTTTCATAGACATTCCTACTGACCTTCTTCATCCGCTTCAACCTGGAAGACTGGGGAACATACTGTGATTGAAGGGTGTCATAGACACTCCTAAAGACCTTATTTGGCCGTTTCAACCTGGAAGAACGAGGACTTACTGTGAGTGTGGGGTGTAATGACCCTTCAGCTGACCTTCTTTGATTGCTTCAACCATGAAGAATGAGGATATACTTGAGTGAAGGGTGTTGTGGACCCTCAAACCAGTGTTGCCAACCTACTAGATTGAAATTTACTGGCACGACACCCGAAAATTACTAAATACAATTTTTAGGTGCACATTTCAGTATTTAGGCTACAAACTACAAAGTACGCTAGACAAATAGCAATGTGATTTAAAGGGGAGGTTCACCCTCCAAACAAATTTCAGGCATGCCATGGAGCCCACCCACCCAACCGTCAGTATGCCAGTGTTTTTTTTTTCTATACATAACTTTTTAAGGGCTCTCGTCCCCTCCGGCGATCCCGCGGGACTGGGCGTCATCTGGACGTCCCTCAGCCCGGCGCATACATTACAGCGTCACAAGATGCTGAAGGAACCCGAACGTCGCTGCGCAGGCGCCGTATAGGGCCGCACCGACGTTCGGGTTCCTTCGGAATCTTGGCATCTCGGGACGCCCAGTCACGTGGGATTGGGGGATGAGAGCCCGTAAGGGGATGAGAGCCCGTAAAAAGGTATGAATAGGAAAAAAAAAAAACACTGGCACACTGCCGGTTGGGTGGGTGGGCTCCATGGCATGCCTGAAATTTGTTTGGAGGGTGAACCTCCACTTTAAGGTAGATATTAAGGTAAAAAAACATATTTTTGTTATTTTCGATATAATAAGGGCAAATTATTTAGTCACATCACCCCCTGCCTCCATCCCCCTCTGCCACAAACACCCCCTGCCTTCACCCCCCTCTGCAGTGCCACAATCTCCCCCTGCCTCCAATCTCCCTCTGCCTCCAAGCTTCCCTTGGCCCCCTGCCTCCAATCACCCCCTGCATCCATCCCCCTCTGCGGTGCCACCAACAACCCCTGTCTCCATTCCCCACCCTCTGTGGTGCCACCATCCCCCTCTGCGGTGCCACCAACACCCCATGCCTCCAATCTCCCCCTGCCTCCAATCTCCCCCTGCCTCCAATCTCCCCCTGCCTCCATTGCCTCCTCCCTCAATCCCCCTCTGTGGTGCCACCACAGCCACCACCACCCCCTGCCTCCAATCACCCCTTGCCTCTAATCTCCATGCGCAGTTCCAAGCCAAACCAATATCTGCTAATTTTACGGGCACATTCCCGCAGCCACGGACATTTACGAACAGGGTGAAAAAAGTGCCAGTTTTTACGAACTGTCCGTTAAAATACAGACGGTTGGCAACACTGCCTCAAACTCACCTTCTTCGACCACTTCAAACCTGAAAGACTGAGGATTGACTGTGGATGTGGGTTGTCATGGATCCTCCTACTTTCCATCTTTAATTTCATCAATCTGACAGACTTAGAAGATACTGTGAGTGCCGGGTGTCATGAACCTGCCCCCCGGGGGGGCATCACCACAGGACTCTTTATCTACTGTGTAATGGCGCAGACACTATCATTGTTCTGGGCCCACCGTGTACATTTTTATTGGCGCAGAGACTATCATTGTTCTGGGCCCACCGTGTACATTTTTATTCCAATTTCCTATCTTTGGGGTCTGCACGGAAAAGTATATTTGGCATAAATAAATGTTCTGTTGACAAGATGAGTTATGAAAACTAATTACACACCTGGCTGTGATGATTGAAGGAGGGAATATTAATTGCGCACATGCGTTGGCTTAATCTCCAGAAATAAGAGTTCATTTCCATTCTTGTTATGAGCGCAGGGAGATAATGTGCGTTCTCTCATCTAGATCGTCTTGTTCTTTCCAACGTAATTAAGTTCACCTTAGGACGTGAGTAACTGTTCAGCATTCCCTTCCCTTTCTCCGCTTTCATGTTTCCTTCATTGATA